>DVZL01000092.1:0-30918 GCA_018236625.1 Lasaia peninsularis
CTTTGCTCGCCTCTTACGAGCTGCCTGGTAGGAAGGCAGTTGGTCTATTCTACACAGAGGTCCCGGACCAACACGGGAGAAAATATATCATAATGCAGAGGCGCGTATAAATACTTTTATTCACACACATAGTAATAAATGAAGATTTATTACTATGTGAGTGAATATACTTTTGTATATACCTGTAGTGAGAAGTCACTATTATTAAACTTTTTACAAAAACATTACAATCTTTTAACTTTAATATAACAAAACCTAAGAATATTATTCTTTTTTAAGAAAATTTTTCAAAGAATATTAGACTCGTAAAAATAATATTGATGTAAATCCCTTCAACGTCCAGTGAGATATTCACATAATTTTTTCGCAATTTATAAACTATGTTCAGTCCGTTACTTCGTCCGCGCAATATTTGTGTTTGTTTGTCTAAATTTATTAAACTTTCTCTCATATTTGATTGATTTTGATAGAACCTCGGTGGTCTTGTGATCATTCCGGTAACCCGAGGCTCGCTACCCGGCATTTTTCTAACATAAGTACATATTTATCATACGTTACGAACTTTCTATTTTACATCATTAGCAGACGGTGGAGTCGTTTTAATTTTATTAAATGTTTATTTAATGCAAGAAATTGCAAATTCAGGATGTCAATTAAAGTTATGAAAAAATATAAACTGAAAATGGTACTCTGTCACTGTCAGGCCGAGGGCGTGACTCTCCACCCTCGTTGGGGTTCAATTATTTAAAACTCATTCGATATCCAACACCAACGTCATACGAAGGAATTATGAGGATCAGTTAAGTTGTGAAATGTGAAAAATATGTTTAGACTCGACATAATATTTTACTTAAAAAGAAATATATATAGCTGTGAACACTCGCAATATTTATATGAGTGATCCATATAAAATACTGCATGCATTTTTACGTAATTTTTATTTAAAAGTAAATGAAATTGTAAAATATTAAATCCTTTTCATTGTTTTGTTGTCCAATAAAACAATTAAATACAGATTATTTTCTGAGTATCAAAAACCGGATAAGTGCTAGTCCGAGTCACAACAGGACCACCTGTCACCTTCATTGGACCTAATATCATCGGCTAATCGTGGGTACGTAAGTTTGTACCTCTGCCTGCCTATTCGGGAATATGGCATGATGACATTTTATTAAACTGTCTCACCATAGTAACATGGCCGAGGTTATTAAATTCAAACTACTGAAAGTGGATCACCATTTTCTATGATCAGGATGTACTCGTAGCACTCGTAGATCATAAGATCCTTGGAATTTATATGAGCACGCGACCTCGAAATTGTTAAGTAGATATGTACCACTTGTATTCCCTCGAGATAATTTTGAAGTTGCATTCAGGATATGGTACTTAAGGAATACTAAGCCTGGTATGTTGTTCCAACTACCTGAACACATAGTGACGTCATAAAGTCAATGGTTTTCAAAATTGCATAATATTTGTAGAACAAATATACTTTTATTATTATTCGCACTGCTATGGATTAGAATTATCTACAAATTAATATAGGACATTGCTAAGCTACATTTAAACCAAAGAGCGAATGTTATTATACTTCTCTTGTTCTTTAAGAAATTACCATCTTTGTCCGCGACATCACTCATGTTGCTGGGATAAACTTAAAAATAATTTAAGCTACCACACTTTCTATAACGTATGAGAAAACTTAAAAGAAAGATGAATATAAAGTTTTCTTAAGTTATGACGCGATAAGAAATATAGATCCATTTTCATAATATTACTAGCTTTCCGCGTGAATTATTATTTAAATAACATGGATAACTTACAAAGAATATATTATTTGCTGCGTAAAAACATGCCCTCTTTTTAAAGTAGTCGGTTAAAAAGTAGTCAATGTGCTATTCTATATATAAACTATCTTACTGTAAAGTTTCATCCAAATCCATCCAGTAGTTTTTTTTAGGGATGAGTAATAAACATCCATACATACATCGATTCTACTTACAAACTTTCGCGTTTAGAATATAAGTAGGATTTTGATTCTGCAAGCGTTTATGTCATATAAATAGAAATTTATCAAATAATTAATATCGCTAGAACATTGAAAGTTTAGGTTTCGTAAAAATCGTAATCAAATTAAAATGAAATAAAAACCTAGGATTACATTTGTTCCCAACACGGCGACGGACTTGCCCTGTCGCGTCATGTCGCCGGCTAATAATGGGTGCATATTTCGCATTTCTTCCTAACCATTCAAGGATATCGACGTGAAGATATTTATGTTTTTTATAACATCTAAATTGAAGAGTTTGTAGAGGCTTGATCGCCGTGACTTCAGCTTGATACAAAGGAGTATAAACCTAGGAGGAGTTGACATTGAAGAAGATATACTTGGATTGCAATGCTCGCCGCTGTTGTGTTCTGGCCAGAATGCTAAGGTACCCTATAAAATGACACATGCAAGACGCTCGACGAATGTGCAGGCTAGCAATGCACCATTATCAACCTTGGTGTCTACAGGTATTTCTACACTCAGGGAACTCATCTCAATAAAAAATACAAACAACCGCAAAATGAGGGTTAATAGGCATGGGCAAGAGTTATCGATATTAGCACATCAATATTTCACAATCTAAAATCGGCAAGAAATTCGTTAGCAACGTCCTTAGCGAGGACAATTGTTGATTTGTGTGACCTGATTTATACTGAACCGCTCCTGATGTCTACCGAATGGATTAGGGTCATAGCCATGTAATACGAGAATTGTGTTGAAGACTTTGTATTGCGAGCGGCTTTGCCCACATATTAATTTTCCATAGATTTGCTGCGGGAATATAAGCTGTCAAAAAGAAGAAGAAACTTTTTTCATGACATAATAGTCTCCATTTTTTTCTTTTTATACAAGCTTTAATATTCTATTTCATCCCATTAAGAAATAAATTTAAATATATGTTAATAGCTTACATCTCCTACTTACAAACAAACTTTTTCGTCATATTTTATGTTTCAGGTAAAATATCTTTTTCATTTCGTAATAAATTATTGAGAATCTTTTCATTTTTATATACAACCCTACGGTTTAAACCGAAAAGTGGCAGTGACGAGCGCAGAAGTTATAAAAATATGTTTAGCATGTTATCTAAGAATACACATCTAGATCTATATTTAAAATCCACAATAACTTGGCAAGAAACAATCAACATTTTTTATAGTCGAAAATATTGTATTTTGGATTTTATTTATTTAAAAAAAAATTGAATAAATTATCGAGTATAATTTTTTAAAATATATACCTATGTAAGATAAAAATAGGCATGTGCAATGTGCATTACTCCGTAATTTATCGATACTAAAGCATCGGTATTTCTCAATATCTGCATGTATTACTATAAATGTCTCGACGACTTGTGAGTGGACAATTGTCGAGTTGTTTGACCTGATTTATCCCTTACCGATATACAGGGAACAGGGTCATAGCCACGTACTCACGAGAGTTGTATAGAAGATACAAACGATGCAGACGATCGGGGTGATGAGGTGCAGGTTCACTCCCGTCACTGAAACAAGAAAATCAAATGAAATTGTTGTTTTTTTACATTATGAACTGTCCCAGCTAACTTCGTACCGCTCACACGTAGAATGATAAAGTTTACATTTATTTGATTTCGGAATTATTTTTAAATTTAATTGATTAGTGGACGACAGAAAGAATGTCAAATGTTTGAATGGAAGAAATAGTATCTCTAAGTATAATATAAGTGAACATGAAATTGTTGTGCTTACTATATACCTACCTCACATATTTTTTTTTGTATTTACTCACCCTTTAAACCTTCCTTAGATTTTCAAAAATAATTCAAAGTCAAAATTATTTAAATCGGTCCGGTCCAGCTGTTCTCAATTTTTAGCGAGACTAAGAAACTATACCTATATCGGTTGAGAAGATATCATGAGACAAAGGGTAATATTCATTTTTATATAAAGATTTAAATGTTGAAGATTGGTTGTTGGCGTTAAGTTCGCCTTTTCTACAAACTTGTTTGTTTTATGTACAGTAAAGTTTGAATACTTTTTTATGATATTGGAAGACAAACAAGCAGACGGATTTCCTGATGGTAAGAAATACATGTCGCCTATAGACACCAAAGGCGGAAATAGTACGTTGCCAACCTGAGGCTGGGATGGTAAGCCTCTTGCCTGAGTGAGTTTACCGGCTATCCTACCTTCCAAACCAGAACACGACAATGGCGAGCACTAACGCTATTGTGGCAGGAATAGGTAAGGCGGTGGTACCAATCCGAGCAAGTCGTTGCAAGACTCTACCACCTAGTGTAGTCTACAATCTTTAGTTTGTACACTGTCACCTTGTTACGTATTATTTCTGTCATTTCTCAGTTTTAGATTAGGTCGAAGCAAAAAGCGAACAATCAATCGATGGTTCTGACCGTAGAGAAAAACAAAGCTTTGCTATAATTTATACATGGTTCTAGGCCTAATGTGCACAGTATCTACTGGCCATCTTGACCAAAACACAACAAAGTCAATATGGCAGCAGAAACGTGTTAGGTGGCGGATTCCTACTCGGGCGATTTGCTCACACATCATTCTACCATCAGCGCTCTGTTCGCCTCGTACAAGCTGCCAGATAAGGGGGCAGATGATATAATCTACACCGGGCACCAGTATCAACACAACAAACTTTATTATTTTTTAGCCCCCATGCAAAAAGAGGGTTGTTTTAAGATTCTGTCTGAGACATCGTAGCTCCCGAGCGGATGAAGCGATTGCAGTTTTGTTTTTTTATGTTATTGTGACTGTGTGGTGACTTATTACACACTCGCAGTGTGTTTAGGAAAAAGTAAAAGTAAAATGTGAAAAATTAAAAGTAAGCCGTTAAAAATTTTTAGTACCTATTAAAAATATTTCCTATTTTTATCCCTAAAATTTTTAAACGGCTCATCCAATTTTACTTTATCCGAAAATATCTGTAAATATGCTCGAGGGGGTCTCCAATTAAAGCTATATTAATGAGTTTATTCTTTTTAAATTACATTATAACTGTCGTAGGTTTTTTATTTTTTATTTTGTTTTTTTATTTACGCACGGTAAATCTTATTAAATAAAGAAGAGACGAAACATACCATTACCGCGACTACAAATTCAATTCTCAAAGAACCGCAATAATTTTCACAGAGAATAGTTGATTCCAATCAATTCAATAATATTCCAATATTCTGTGGAAATTTTTCTTTTCAAAGCGGATTCCAATACTCATTAGAGTAAATTAAGTTCTTTTGATTTCAAGAAAAGGAAGTAGGTATTACAGTCGGACAGCTGTTGCGGTCGGATAAAAAACTTAATCGGGATTGGTATATTCTTGTTCATTGTATTAATTAATTATTAAATTGTAAAATATCCTGTGGATTTATAATGTTACTGGATATCGCCCGTGATTTTGCACATCAGGGGTCCGCCCCGGACGGCACATGTTGGGGGCGGCAAAATTTTATAATAACCTATTAATAAAAATACAAGAATTTTGTTTCTACAATTCAGTTACGATACAATGTTGTTTCAGTTTTTCTAAAATATTTTAGATTTTATTCTATTCTATAAAGCTAAAAATATTACATGAAGATAACACTGCTAACGATCAACTGTCCCGAATATATAGTATTGCTAACTCTTTCTAAACTGAACAACGTCGAAACAAACCGGCCTTGCGAGAGTGAGATAGCCAACCCTATAAGATGTTTGATATTGCGATAAAAATATAGTCTGCAGTCTAGTAATCTAGGTCAATAACACTTTAAGATTTTTATAAAGATTTCACGAAGACTAAAAATTCAAAAATAAATAATAGTTTAAAAAACTAAAAAACACGCATTTATTTCTTGTACAACTAAAAACTAGAAAATAATGCTAAGTTATCAAGAGTTCATGTTACAGGGAGAGAAAACCAAACTTAAGTTTTTAACAAAACTAGTGTTAGAATTTACTATTAATTTCGAATTATTTTCTAATTTTTAGTTGTTCAAGAAATAAAAGCGTGTTTTTTAGTTTTTTTAAAACTATTATTTATTATAGTCTAAGTTGTATTAACCCTTTATTTTTTTAGATTAAATTTAAATAGTTCTCCGCCATTAGTACAGAGGCAACATTGAAACACAGTCAACGAACCATCAGCGATCATGTTATGTAGATCTCTGTCATCCTTAGCTGCAATAACATGGTAATATAGTTCGTTTCCGAGGTAAATAATGTTTGCATTAAATAATTTTTACTTTTCTAATCATTCTATTTTATCACGTATTTATTTTTATTTTTATGTAGTTACTGCTGCAAATTTTAATGCAAAAACAGCCTGTGTGTTTGTCTGAACATATTATATCTTGTTAATAGTAAAAGCCATAACCTACTAGTTCGCTGTTTTATTCAATTAGAAATAAGATCCTCATTTCCCATTACATAGTTCCTCATTCACAATTCCTCGGGTATCTTACCTTGACTAAACGCTAGCGCTGGCACATAGATCACGATTGGTATATATAACATCATTTTGATGATGAAGATAATGGATCCCAACAAGCGAACATTCTGACTGAAGCGCAGGCGGAGGTACTGAAACAAGTTCAAGTTGTATGGGACCAATCTGTATACAACGTGTGTTTTGCTTTTTTAAAATATTTAAAGGACACGTAATTTGTTGTATGGAAGCCTCTTTTAATTATTTATTTTATTCGGTTTTGGTATTTGTTGTCATAGCGGCAAAAGAAATACATCATCAGTGAAAATTTCAAATTTCTAGCTTAACGTCTCATGATATACAGCCTGGTGTTAGATTAATAGCGAATTCTTAATAATAGGGTCCGTTTTTATCCTTTTGGTATAGAACCCTAAAGGCCTTTTTGAAAGTTATATATATGTTATTAAAATAAAGCTAGTTATTAAACAAGTGACAAGAAAAAAATACTAGTGCAACACCTATTTTTGCTGGTAGATTTGCCTTAGATTCCGCCCATAACATAATAACACATCGATAACATATAGACGAATATTTCCTGACGTGATAACCTAAAAATATTGTAAGCAAATATTAACTTTTTCCCGCAGTATCGTCCATGGGCAACTAATAAACATACTATTTTTAAATTATCCCTATGTTCATATACTTAGCTAGATCATAGCTACTAACACAATTTTGAGTATTCTTTAGCATTCCCGGTTTAAAACGGTTTTAATGCGGTCTACTCCCATGCCGGTTTTTTTTCATTCATTCATTCATTCATTCGTTTACGAAATTACCTCATAAGTAGATGTTATCTGTAGCTTGTAGAACACAGGGAGGTAGACTATGGCAATCGTAACAGAGACTGCCCATTCTGACAACACTATTGTCCACAGTTGTGTTCCATACGTATACATTTCCGCCGGCAGACCAAGAAGGGAAATCCCCGATATGTAACTACAACAAAAACATCAATTAATCCACAGAGTACAGAATTACCGCCGTGCGGCCCGGCGGGCGGCGGTAATTTTTTTGCTCTGTGAATTAATCAATTACTTGTATGAATAATACATTTAGGGCACTTAAGAACCGGCTAATATCAATAAAACGAATTTAGCGACATCTCTTTTTTGATATTGGAAATACTTGAAAATATTTTTGTAATAGGTACATCATTTTTGCATAATTATCACAGTTTACTCAGCACACTTACGGAAAGCCATTTCACAGATTAGCAGATACAAACAGACAGACAGACAGACAAAAATTCTAAAAAATGTTGTTTTAGTATGTGTAACTTGTAATTATGCATAATATGTACTTAGTAAAAAGCGGTAATTTTAATATTACATACAGACACTCCAATTTTATTTATTTCAAGTACCTATAGGATCACAAATGAAGTATTTAAATTTACATTTTTTTTCTCTTAATTCCCGAAAATGAATGTCTAAACCGGCACCAAAACCCGAATGTAGGTTGTGTGTTTGACCTGAATGTATGTTCCTTTTTTGTTTCACATTGTCTGAGAGCTAAACTGATTTTCGAACGATACGGCATTGAGTTTGTTACAACTGCGTGTAACTGGGGTACATGCAAATTTCAAAATCAACATGGCGTCTTTCAGAGGCCAGAGCCAGTGACCTAAAAAAACTACTGATTATTAACGATTTATGTATGGAATGCCATACATTACAAGGCAACATATTAAGTGTTTATTATCTGTCGATATCACAAATAAATTTCGCTGACGCTTAGAAATAGAATATGTTGTTAAAACGCTTCGGCTTTTTATTATGATGCTAAAATTTGCAATCTCTTTCCCACTTGAATCCTTCCCATTAAAAGTATAAACGTTATTCAGATATAAATATAGCTTAAACATTTTAAAGTGAATAAACTTTACCGTTTAAATACAATTACTTGAATTAAGTAGATTTGACGCATATTCGATATACGATTAATAGTTTTGTTGGCCAGAGTATCCTGTATCCTGTAGCTCGTAAAAGGTGAGAGTAAATCGACCAGGTTATCACCAACCTAGCTACTGGTGGTAGAAAGCTGTGCATTCGCTTGCCCGGAAACCACTACCTAAGATATTTTTGCCGCCATAATGACATCGTTATCTTCCGATTAGGAGGGTAGAGCAGCCGACCGATTTGTACATCAGGCCTAATATCCCGGCCTCAGCGACACACCTAATACATATATGGTATCTATAGACCACAATTGTCTCTTACCATTAGGAAAACCGTTACGTTGTTCGCTGTCTTCTACCGTAAAATATATTTTTGCATTTGTTTTATTGTTTCTCTCTACGCTAAGTTCATTTTTAAGTTCAAGCTTAAGCTTACAATTGTTGATTAAGCTTTTGTTCACATTTTCGCATTATTTGCGTGTACACATAATATCAGATTTTAGGTTAAATATATAATTATAAATATTTAAATGTTTTTTTTATTATTGTCAGAAAAAATTTAAAACAAAGGAACAGGGAATGAAGTAAAATCTCTTTTACAGGCATTAAAAAATTGTTGATAGGTAATAAAAATAAAAATTAACATGTTGGTATACGTTCATACTATAAATACAGGGGTTAATAGACCTTTCATATGATTGCAATTTCTCAATTTTTTGATTCAAGTCATTTTTCGAACAATTACATGTCGCCCATACCTATCAAAACAAGTGTGTGGTGTGTAGACAATCTAAGACTGAGATATAAAGACTTTTACTTATACATACTTCCACTAGCCACTCTACCCTCTAAATAAGAACCCAACGATGACTAAAACTGAAGTTAAAGTAAGAGAAAGCTACGGCGGTAGTAGCAATACAGGCGAGTCTTTGCCAAACTCTACTGGTTGGTGAAATAATCTTCTTTATATCATTATTACACTAGCAGGTGATGGAGTCATCAGATGTCTCTCTTTCTGCATACCCACAATCTTTATAAAGTGTGAAGTATATTTTTACACATTGGCTAGAAAAAAATATGATAGTGTACATAGGAAAATATTAGTTAAAATTGTTTTTTTTTCTCCAACAAAAACTCTGTACCTATTAAATTTAAAAAGGGTTTGAAAATATAGTAACATCCAGTAGTAAATGCACTAAACTCATCTGACATAGTACCTATTGCAATTAATTAATAATATATATAATTCTTAATTTCTATGTAAAATACTTTTAAAAATCACGAAAGTCTATTTTAAAAAACATTTCAATGCGAAACTCAAAGGAATCAGTCGCCTGGCCTAAATACAAGTACAGTAACTTATATGAGTGTAATAGTCTATTATCAAATACCTGGCTATCAAAGACATAGATATAGGAAAGATTCCCATAGTCTTTCCACCCATCAAATATTCAGCTGTCGTATTCTGTTTCTTCGATGCGAAATAAGCAAAGTACACGCCGATAAGAGCTGATAGAAGCAGCATGGCTCCGAAAACAATATAATCCAACCAGTCAAAGTATACCACGTTCATTTTGTAACGTCCGTACAGCACCACACGACAGTTTGATCTAAGGAGTAAGGATAGTCATTTGCGAACGGAACTGAGAGTGATACTATATTTATCCTCAGAAGGATCTCGGTCGAATTCAATGGAGGGTTGCGGTACGCTAATTGACTGGCTACCGGTCCGTCTTCGCTTACTACTGGAAGTCGTGAATTATATGTCGCATATGTTTATGGTCTTTTGTTACGTCTACGATTATTCTAAAAATATCTTGTCGCTAGGCTGCATTTGGGCACATGGGGGTACGTGTACATATGGATAGGTACGGTTTTATCAAGTCATATCATTATATAACGAAATCATGATATGGATTTAAATGTATAAATTGTGAAATTTGCACAAAGTAGTATCATTTATATCTTGTTGGCTTTTGAATGTAACAATCCTAATTGACCACTGACCAGTGCAGTAGACCATGACTAGACGCTATATTAAGTCGCAGTTTGCACGGATCACTAGCAATGCGTTGCCCATGGTACATGGATTGATGTTACACCACTGCCATAGTGTCAGTGCTCGTCCTAATCGTTTCAAAATTCTAGGTAAGGTATATATGATGGCATGCATATTGTGTATAATGGACATCCAAATGCTAATTCTGGGAATTAACTTCTTTTAAAAAAAAATTAAGCCTCTACAGCATGCAGGATGATTTAGAGTTAGTTCTTGGAAAATTAATGGGGCAGGTGGAATAAGGCAGTGGAGTTCTTGAGGACTCAACGAAATCGAAAAGTGCAGCCTCCCAGCGACACTGTTCCAGCCTAAGTAACTTAGAGTCAAACAGTTCATGGATACAGATTTCAAGGCTGCCAGCTGATAATAATTGGTGTTTCTGGTAGCAACGTCACTCCATAAAGGCGGCTTCGGCAAATTTTAGTTTTTTTTTGCGAATGCGTAGAAATCGGATCAGCAGTTCTCGAGTTATAAGTGTAAATGTAAATCATATCTTGCGTTACACAAATTTATACAGGATATAAATAATATATCTTTATTTGTCACAGACATCGAGAAATTTAAGTAGGTACCTATGTTAAAAAACATACTTCGGACACAAACCGACTATAAGACATACTTATCTCCACGGCAGCAGTCTGCCTGTGATGTACTATTACATCTAATCACATTAGATTGCTGGATATTTTCTTGTGCAATCTGTCAAAATTGGCGGTATAAGAGACTTGTAATTATTGCTCATTATCCTTCAGGCAACACCTCATAAATGTGGTAAATATAGTAAATTTGATTTCTATAGACGGAGTGTTCTTAGCATCGAGAAACAACTATAGTTAGAATTAGGTAATTGACTGGGATTTTTTCAATACGCTTGTAACTGAAGATATTCCAAAATAATTAATTGGAATAGGGTACCGGGTCACTTTTGATATCAAAACAGTTTATTTTATAATTTAATGTAGGTACACTCTACGAAATCTAATTGACTAATTTTCTAGCAACTTTCTTTAATAATAGGATTTGAACTATAAATCATATTATATTTCACCAAAATTGGTCACGTAATAAAAGAGAAAACTCAATAGCTTAAGAGCTTGAAGACCAATCACCAATGCTCGTGCGACACTACTCTTAACTTATCTCATATACTAACTAGTTTTATGTTTTTTGAGAAGGCCACAAGTAACTTAAACTACTCTTCGAAAGTCGGACTAAAAGATAATACTGACTCAAAACGTAATGGAAATATTACAAACAGATTGTCACAGTTTATCAAAAAGCAATAAAACACTATTATTTTTTCAAACTTTTATTTATATATATATTTTAAATTTGTTATAAATACATAAACTGGCTTAAATAATAAACGAGCCGTATAACACTACAAGTTGCAGATAATTGCGAGTTATCTAATGATATGATAAATTACTAATGATAATGATTTCTGAATACTTAAGTTACTTGAATTGTTTGAACACCAAAGTTTAAACAAAAATTACAATTAAAATAATTTTTCCATTAACAAAAGTAAAAGTAAACATTTTCGTAATATTTTTTTACTAATAGTTAAAACTACAAATAAAACATTTTTGAATAGTTAATAACACCAAAAGTAAACAAAATACAATCTATTTCTTGTGATTTAAATTGCTGCTACTATGAATATGTCAAGTGATTACAGCTACTAGTTATAAAATATTATAACAATGTATAATAATATGTATGTATAATTATATTATAATAATATATAAAATGTATTCAAATGTATGCCAAAAACGTTAGATATTTCGAAGAAATCTGTTTCGCAAAACGATCTTTTAAATTAATTCCAATTTTTAATATTATAGTAACTGTCTTATTTGTTTGTAGTTACTTAAATTTGTTTGCGGGAAAAATTATACGGCAATTAAACAAATATTTATACGATATCAAATACATATAGTTCGCATTTTCTGTTCTTTTCGATATCTTTATATCGAAAGCCAAATAAAGTGTTTGTGCGAAAGGTGCTGAAGTTTATAATTTTCACACTTTTATTAATTTCACGCCAACGGCTAAACAACAAAAACTTGTAACAACGACATTTTTCTTAATAACATTCTTCAGTATACATCCATTTACAGAAACTATTTTTAGTTGCGAAACTGGAAAAATCTAAAGATCGATTCTTATTCTCCTGAACTGAATTGCAAATCTCATATCTAATTTATCTCATGAAAAAAACATATTCTTTGCTAGTGTGCCAAAAAAATATACCCCAAATAGTGTAGGAAATTTCCAACATCGTCTTTATGAGGTTGCGATTTGCTATAGTTATTTTTTATGAGTTTAGTCTTAGGATATTGTTTAAGCCGTTATTTTAATACGAAACGATATTGTTTCTTGATTTTATGCTTTCTTCAAATGTAGTGATGTTGTAACTTAAAGCATAGAGTATCGATGCCTTCTCTCTCACACGAGACTTCGTTTATTTGTGAAAATATTGAACTAACGGCGCGTCTGGTCCACGTATTGACGGAATAGTAAAAAATGTAAGCCTCAGCCCAAGAATTGGTGTTTGATCTAAGGCGCATGTTTGCTCAATAAATGATACATTTTTGTTGGCTCGGCTAAATTACAAACCTATACTTCATAAGTAAAGTTCCTTATCAACTAGTCTAATTTATTCGACATAAACGCCACAAAAGTGACAATTTTAACTCATTTACCATGGCAACACTAATATTAGTCTTATAACTATGAAGTGTATCTCAAGAATATTGACAAAAGCTCAACCACTCCAAATCTATGACTGAAGTTTTAAGTTAGTAATAAATTAAGTGTTTGTGTTTGAATATTTTTCTCATGTTGTTGAAGTAACTATTATTGTTAGAAGAATTTTAGTGAAATATTATATATCTATATATTTATAATTATAAAAACAACAACGTCCAACTTTTTCACAATGTCCAAAAATTTTAAACATAAAAATAATACATTAATTAAATAAATTGAAACGAAAATAAATTATAAGTAAAAACATTAATTGTGTCATTTTTATTTCGCTACATAAGATTAAAATATTTCAGTAAAGAATCGCAAATAAACAATGTCAGTGTCTACTCTACCGGAATTTTGTTCTGGTGACTAACGTTTTACAAAAATTAAAATGTCTTGAACGAAAACAGGATTTCACAGTTATTTTTTTCAATGCAAATTTACTTCAATTTATTCCGGTGCCCTCTAAGCCGTTACTATAGTGTAACTAGTGTACTTCTAACGGCTATAGTACCTACTGTGAACGTCTTTCCTCCGAGCGGGAACATTTTTCGAAAATTTACAGACACGGTTTTATTCGACTTATATTTTAAGTAGTCGAAATATATTCTTGCTAGAATTGCAAAATAATTTACACGGCGCGTGACGTAACCTGTGTAAAAGTAATATTATTATTTATTTATCGACGGTAAAAGTGTCACTATTATTTAAACCGCTAACAAATATCTACTATTATCATCAGAGCGCGTGGTTCATCTCAATATCGCTCATTATGCTTACTTATTTTTATAAAATAGATCAAGCGAGCGTCTTTTGTTAACTTTTTTCATAGAGTACCAACGCGCAACGTGGTCGGTTTTTACAGTCATGCAAACAAGTGAATAAGGACACATGACATTATGAGATAACAGTAATACTCTATCCACACGATAACTTCACCAAAAACAGGCAAGAAAAATATGGTGAGCCAAATCTGATTTTGGTATATAAGTTAGTTTGGATAACTTCGTTTTTCGTTTTAGTCTGTAGGTAGGTACGCTATAAAAGAGCTTATTATTAATGTCATTGGTCTCCATTTTCTTATTCTGACTGCTCAATTTGAACAATATTTTTGTTTATTAATTAGGTTTCCAATTCTGAAATTTGTATCGATGGTATGGTACTTTTTCCGTCACTGTACAGTTTGTTAGGCTTAACCACGGCGTATAAACGTTTTAACGTTATCCTATGTTCTTTTATCGTAAGCTGAGATTTAATCGGATAACATCACTGGCACAATGATTTATTTCAAAATTATTAAAAATAGACAACAAACACAATAACAACATTTACAAATATCTGAATGCATATACGAGTACATATTATTGTACACGTGCAAGTACCGCACATTAATCATATCATTATATACGAATGTTGTTACAAGTATAAGACAGAAATGGTTAAGTAAACACACGACACGCATTATTTAATCGTAATAGCTGATATATACCAAAATATCAACATAAATATATAAAATTATAAGCGTACAGTACTAAATATAACATTTTTTTATAATACTTTATAAGCAAAACATTATATAGATGGCATTACTATTTTTTCAAATTGATCTAATAAAAATGTATAAATCTAGTAATAAAAATACAATAGTATGATGACGGTCTACGTGGTCGCTGGCTATGATGTTCGATGACACAAATAAGTGTATCTCGTATCCTTACGAATCGTCGTAGTGCTGTCGTAAGAGACATAGGATATGCCGATGATTTCAATAAAACAAGCTCAGCATCGACAATTACACTAATTTGTTTATATATAACAAATATTATTAAAAATCACAAATATTTAAAAAAAAATTGCAACTTTTTTAAGTCGGCAATCATACTTGTACAATATAATTTAGGAGAATGTCTCTTTAAATCTGACTATTTTTTTTCAAATAATAATAATAATGTTCAAATATAATATTTGCTACAATAACTAACTCAACATTTCCATATAACTTTGCCAATGTATTTAAGTAGCGCGATATTTACCAAAATTAAGTTGCTAAACAATAAAAATATTCAAATTAAAAGGATATTGAGTTAAAACGGTTAATATAAAAAATATTAGCGTTATTTCACAAATTTAACGTTACTCAAACGCTGTAAACGCGGAAACGGTTAGAAATTATTGTAACAGTTTACAATAAAATATCAAATGAGCAAAGTTGTCAACTTAGTGACAGTATAATTGTTGAAAGATGATAAAAATTTATATTTTCCTCAAGTCATTACAACAATTCATTATACATTTGAAATGAATCCACTCCATTATTATTATTAATTTAAAATTAATCTACTCCAGCATTATTGTAAACTTAAAATTAATCCACTCCAGCATTATTATAAATTTAAAATTTATTTACTCCAGCATAATTGTAAACTTAAAATTAATCTCTAGCATTATTATAAATTTAAAATTAATCTACTCCAGCATTATTGTAAATTTAAAATTAATCCACTCGAGCATTTTCATAAATTTCGTGTGTTCCTTAATCCTACCTTACTCTAGTGCACATGAATCTTATCAAAAATCGTGTCTTTAGTCTGCAATATATTCCTCGAAACAAACTCAAAGCCAAAATTTCTCTACAGTTGCAAGCTACAGGAAGCGATTTATTTCACTTTTAATATATTTTACAAAATTTTGCCTCCTCACCTAGTATCCAAAGGAACCATTTAATTCTAGGAATCATAAATGAATTGTGTTAGAGAAATAGGGGACTAAAATGTTTTAATATATATTACTTTGATGTCAATACCAAGACATTTTAGTCACATATTTCTCAATCCACTATCTAATTGTTGTAGTTCTACGTATATAGCCATATTGTTAATGCCGCATTCACACCTACATTTATCCAAACCCTAATTAATCTATTCGGACATTCCGTGTCATAAATCTCACAATTAACTAAACTAATGCTATGTGCTTATTTATATTTTATCATATACTATATTATATTAGGTAGTTTGCATATACAAACTTAGCTAGTCATTGGTAAATATATATTAAGTTATTTATATGTTATATGCTACCTCTAGTATTAACCAGGTTAATATATTATGGTAAACATCAATTTATTTTACATTGATAGAGAACAATGTACAAAAATGAATTTGTAAATAAAACGAATAAAACCTACCCCTACTGGACTTACCTTCGGCATATTTTACTAATAATTGTTAGTGTTAATAAACTTTAGTTAAATTAAAATACACATAAGTACCGATAATAATTTTTAGATAATTTAAACTTGTTTACGTATTTGACCTCCAAGTATTAATATGCTTAAGAAATTAAAAATTTTCAAGTAAAAAAAGGTTTTCAAAGATTAGCCAAATTCATAATTTCACTAAAAAATATTACCTATTTCAAAAAAAACAACATTTAAACATATACCATTTTGTCCACTATTACTTATAAATTATGAACAACAACTACCTAATTTTGTGTAACCTACCGACAGAGATTACAGAGACGCTAGACAGACGGACGCTAGTAAACCAAAAAAATGTGTATAACTTCTATATCATTTTATACTAATATATCTACGTTGCTGTAGCACCAATATAGCATTGATAAAGCAAAAAATATAAGATAGTCTACATATTTCTTGTATCAAACATACAAAATGCAAAATTACGCTTCTCATTTATTACTGGCCTAAACAATGTGAACGCGGCTATTCTTATTTCTATCGCTACTTCATCTGTACACGGTAAGACACTCTAAATGCACTGCAACGATAATTATACTTCTCTAGCTTTATACATACATTAAGAGTTGACAGTTTCTTAATAAGCATTATTTTAATCGTTCCTTTACACTTGTGATTCTTAATTTACGAGTTATTTTGTCTCTTTTATAGCTCGTGTTTATGAAGAGAATTAACTCTCTTTTGCTTTCGCTTGTCATGGTTCTATTAAAACTCAAATTATAGGTTAGAACACAAAAAAGCGCAATGCAAGAATCCCACGTATAAACGTTGGTTAAATCACGAAGAATAGTACTCACTTATATTTGAAAGTTTTACATTATTTTATGTTGCTAATGAAACATATTAATTATCTGTGCTATTTCTTTTATTATTGTCTATGTACATGCTCACTTCTAAAATTATATTACGAAAATCAACTACGAAATATACAAAAATATACTTTTTTAAAAAGCACTAAATAAGTACAATAATTAACACTTATTTGATAGCAATTTATAAATATATGTAAGCCTAATGCTGTTATAAATTCATAATTAATGTGCTCATATTGTTTATTTGGAGCTACTTAAGTAAGCTTTTGTGTAACTGGTCACATTCATAGTTAAAGAAAAATAAAAATTATTATTTTGCAAACGACTAATTTTATTTTTGTTTAAATATGGATTTCCGCAAAGTGGCGCCAGATTGTATTAATCACATTCATAACAGTTAGTCCATGTTGCAAAAATTAATGACTGGATGCCGGATCCTCTGATAACCTTCAAATCAATCAGAAAACCTTTAAATCGTTTAAAATTGTAAATTAATTTTTAAAAATGTAAATGAGGGTTGTGATACTTTACTGACTGAATCTCTAGAAAATAATCTGTTCAGAAATTTGAACTACCCATTTTCCATTTCAAGATTTTAAGCCTTTCATTTTCGTTACGACGTTTCGTTATAGAAGACGTTCCAGGTTAGTTGCAAGCCTACACACTACCTGCCAAATCGTAATCAAGTTAGACATCTTATAAAAAGGTGTTGAGAAATCCCATATTTTAACTTTTTTCATATTAACTCCTTTGTGCTATGAGTTTTATGCCATAACTTATAAGATATCGAATAAGTAAGCGACTTCGTCACCTGAACTCACCGTACACTTACAGTGTTACTCTCTCGTGTGCAGTCCCGGATCTACGATTTTTGGAACTAGTGCGAAAATTTGATAAAACGCCTCCTCTTTGCAGTTTTTCAGAAAGACTTTTTTAAATGGAATTTTTCGTTTTTTATCTGAATTACTTGATCTATTAAGATGCGTTCATAAATCACATGGTTTGTGTTAAAAAACTAACTAGGCGTGTGGAATACTAAAGTATTGTTGAAAAATTAGCTTTTCTTGTTCAATATTTCGAATTCTTGTCTCACGGAATTAGAACCACACGGAAAAAAAGATGGAGAAGACAAGTGTGCGGTCTAGGTTTATTCCTGTTTCCATCTTTGCCTATTTCAGCTAAGTCATAGCTGCCTTTGCCATATCTCTTTCAAATGACCAGTTACTCATAAGTTAACTCTGAGCATCTCTGTCGTCTAATCTATGCAACTAAAGTAGCGGTGACGCACAAACCCATGAAGCTTTAAGGGGATTACACTTTTGACAACGACCTGTCCGCAATACTAAAAAATTTTGTCATTCTTATAGGGCCAGCCATCTCACTCTTTTAGGCCTGGTTTGTTTTGAGTTTGTTAATTCACAAAACTGACACACAGATGAGTAAGTCTAGAGAGAGTAAGTAATATTAAGTATTTGGGACAGGTCTTTGTTACTAGTGTAATCTCTAGATAGTTTTTTCAGCTTCATGCTATTAGCAAACACTAATTGACGTCTGTCAAAACCAATTACTCATTGCTGTGCTTTTCACTCATTTTACAGTAGTGTGTCTATTGTTGCCAAAGTTCATCAATGCTTAAGTATGTTTAATACATCTACTTACTAGACGTGCTTTTGGGATTTAAACAAAAATACTGTCAAGCTTTTTGATTACGTGATTCGATCGCCGTGTTCATTTCTTTTAGCCTTTCGATCAAAATAACATTCGCTAATTTCAATAATAATAACACACTACAAGCCGTACTTACGACGACTCTATATAATTCTAAATCTATCATCAGATCTGTTTACGATCACATTGAGGAGATCTATAGAAAAAAGGAAGTATTATGGTGTGTTTATTACAAATTAGATTTTATAAAAGTAAAACGAAAATTTTAAAACGCCGTTTAATGTTTCATAATAAAATGAGAATATATCTAAATGTTATCGGAGTTTTACTTATTTTTTAGGTCACAAGGGCGAGTGCACAAGTTTTAGGTTCGTATCAAATGATTCGCACTCATTTTGCAATCTCTAAAGCGCACATATTTATTTTGATCGTAAGTATTATCTAGAAAAAGATACTGACAGGCGAAAACATTTATTAATAGAAACATAACAAATATGCTATTAAAGAGGAGTTTTTACTCACTTTTTTTAATATAAACTAAATTCAACATAATGTATAAAGTATGCGAACAGTTAAATCTACTTTTGGCAATTGTATTTTTTTTCAAATCCCAATAAAGCGTTTAGGACATCCGCTAAGTCACACAAAGACATTTAGGAGCCCAGTTACGGAACCCAGGCCAACGTGTGCTAGGAGCCATGTTGGGTGTTGTATAAATACCGATCGGTATCCGATATATGGGCCCAACACTTGGCCTAATGTATACTGCTAACATAAAATAGCATGAACAAACCTAAGTTAGTGTATGTTAAAATATTCGGAATAGACATGAGCCGCCTCGCCCCTACGTAAATAGACACGAAAAAACATTTCCATTGCTTTAAAATTGACCATTTTTAAATAGTATTTTAATATTCATACACATGTAATATATACATATAATTTTTATATTTTATATATCTCGACTTATAAATAATAATATTGTAATTAGGATTATTTTATTAGCAATTTCTATATTTCATATGGTCACTTCTGTCTTATCAGCTATTCGTAGAGAGGTAGGCCTTTTGTATGACTTGGCGGAGGCCCTTATGTACATAGATATCGTTACAATACGACATTCGGAATGTCTTCACTTTACAAGTCAGCGGGTGATCCCAAGTCGTAACGGGACTTGCGCCTATCCCGAGACACGGACAGCTGTCCCGACGAGGAGCGCTGCAGGGATGAAGATCGAGGTCGGGAATTATCCGATTTGGATTTCTTGACCTTGCTGCCGCCGGTGGCCGGCTGTTTCCCTTTTAACGATGAAACCGATACGACAACGTCTGTAGATACTCCATCGTGTTCTACAATAAACATTACCTATTTATATTCAGGTGCCTACGCATTTTTTGAGTTGAAAAAGTGTACAAGTAGATGATCCACGACTTTGCTTTTAAAAATACGCGCCATATTTTTTTTCATTTACAAGATTTCTGCGTAATTTCCAATTTTTTTTTCAATTATACAATCTATTAGGGAATTATTAATACATGCATAAAATCTGTTCAGTATTTCTCAATTTATGGAGAGACCAAGGAAAATAGGATAAGCTATTTGAGTTGGTCGTTTATTAATTAATAACCTTTTTTACAGTAAGTGTTACTATTTTTGGATTATTTATATTTACCAAATAACCACTGCTAATTTAGAATAATTTGTAAAATATTTTGCATACGGTTAGCCGGTTATAAGGTATTAGCTGTAAACTAATAACGATATGTAAATATTAATAAACATCAAAAAATTAAAAAAAATATATTTTAAAGTCGGTAAGTATACTTACCGACACGCCTGATGACTTCTCCAGCATTGTTTAAAAAGAATTTTGGTTTGCCGTCTTTAGATGATTCCTGTTAACGAGTATATAATTATAAAATACCGTCATTTGACTATCATAGTCAGAGTAATTAATGGCTTGATATTGATATACTTTGAGATTCTACTAGTTTTTGACTAAAGTGGTCTACGAGGCAAAGAGTGCAATTCTATTTCAATCGTATAAATGTTTTGGGCCCAACTTGTTTTTGATAAAACACAGTTTTGATTAAGAGCTAGATTGGGTTTTAAGCTTTTATTTAAATGATTAATCCCTTTTAAAATTGATGCCTTAGTTAATAAAATAATTGCTGTTTAACAACCTCGATAGACAAAACAAAGAAACAATACTCGTAGAAGCGCCCATATAGGTTAACAAAACGCTTATTCAAAATGTAATAAGTACTTATATAATTAAAAGATATAATAGTATTAGTTGTAAAATTAATGATTAACTTTGCAATTATCATTATTTTACTTTTACCTTTGATTTACTAGATTTGGAAGCAGACTCGGTGCTTCCGCGCCACCACGGTCACTGAATCTCACAAAAGCCCCTCCCCGACTCTTTAGCGGGGGTGGAGGCTTCACCTTCGACCTCCCCCTCCGGCTTCGGAGAACCAGAACCGGACGCGGTGGCGCCACTGTTGTATTATAATTATTGTATTATTAATTTTACATCACTTTATTCCATTTTATGCAGTTTGGTGGTTTTCCTACAGTCTTTTATTTCAAATTGATTATAATTAATGTTAAGAACATTATTAATTATAATAATTATATTTTGACTACAGACACAACAAACAATGTATGACTTGTATGTTAAATGCATGTGATTTTGGTAACTAACAAGGTATTCTTGATAAATAATCCCTGGACAAATACACGCTTTCACCCTTTAAGTAAGCAAATTAAATACTTGTGTTATAGGTGAAAGGCAATGATACTAATACATAGAAATACAGGAATAAATTTAATAAACACAGAGACTCGAAAATCCGGTCATCTACGTCAATAACACAAATGTATGTCCCGTTGGGAATTAAACTGCGCTTTAAGTTTGATCGTCGGTGCTAAGTGTTTACGATGATTGTAATAACGTAATAATGATCACTCCCCCTCATACTTAACATTGAAAAGAATTTTAAGGACTATTGTAAAATAAAATTTTATAAAACAGACGTCAAAAGTTATTGACAGTTAACAATAGTTGCTGTAAACAAAAAAAACAAGTTATAATAAATTGATTTTATGTTTTATACTTTTATAAGATTAATCATATTTTGTTTTTGAATGTAGTATGTATGATAGTATGGATTTATACGAAAATACTTAGTGACCTATTGTATCATGCATTTCCTTTATTCAAGAAAAAGTCTGCGACGGAGGCGAATATGACTGTGTGTATTGCGATATTTCTAACAATCAAAAGAAAATTGGTCCAATCACTAAATATAGATTTAATAAGTATTTAATAGTTATAATTATGGTACAGCGATATGAAAATTTTAAGATGGTCATGCGGTGTTACGAAATTAGACATTATTTGTAATGAGTACATTCGCGAAAGTCTCGATCTGAATGAGATAGCAGATAAAATACAGCAAATTCGTCCCTAGTGATCTGGAAGACCCAAAAAGCCAAGCCAGCGCTTGCCAATAATAATAATTTGACAAGACAGGATGCTCAACATCATGTAAGATGTAGGAAGAAGATTTTAATCTGGATTATCGCCAGAACGAAGAAGCTACATTAGTGATTAGGTTTTGTCCGTAGTGCATAGCGATATTGACAATGCTACTACAACATGTGTAGTAGGTTTAAATTAGTGGTTAAAGGTGCTTTGTTTCGAAGTTTAATGTGAATGTAGAACCGTGCCTTTCTTCTTACTAATCCTACTAATCCTACTTGTAACCGTACATTACAAGTAGGATTACTTAGAGGATAGTAATTTTATTTGTAGTATTATAACTTGTATTATTATAGCTTTAATTTAAGTTCTTACTAGTTTTCAGTTTATTTGAATTGACGATGTTTATGAGTTATAGCTTTACCATTCATATTATACTTCTATCAGAATAAACAGCACTGGATTTAAGTATATGACAATGCACCGACAGCAAACACATCGTTTAGACAAAAGGTGGAAGAACAAGGCATACTAAACCAGAACCGACCTATTCCTGATTCCAAAGAGACTAAATCGTTGCAGAAGTTTTCCTTTCTTAAAATTGTATTGTTCAGTACATCTCCATTAAAATAAAGTTCCAGGCTTTAGTCGCTCAAAAATAGATAAAAATGCAAATCTCTTTGTTTGTGTGCAGACGATTTATACTTTACAAATTTCTGCGGTTTAAGTAAAACCTAGATCAACGTCTATACAAAGATAAATAATGTCTCGGTCTTCATTCTACTCTTCTTACCGTCACTAATTACTTACTAAATACTTTTTAATACAAATAATTAATATAAACATGAGAGAGAGTACCTTCACGCCTATTATCCCTGAAGGGATAGGCAGAGGTGTGCTTGTATATCCACGACTCCTAAGTCCAGTAGATATACTAGAACACACCCACGATTAGCCAAGGTACTAGGGCCCTGATATGATAGGTGGCAAGCCTATCGCCACTTCGGACACATTCCAATCCCGGGCAATATAATGCTTACTCGGAGGCGGAGACAAATCCGACGAATCAAAAACTATGAAAATTGGTCCAGCAGATCTCGAGATGGACGGACGCATAAATATTTGAGGAAATGCATGCATTTTCAACCTTTTTAATAGATTTAAAAAAATACAGACAATGCATAAATATCAATCATTACTTAGTATTTGACAGGATGGACAACAAATGTTTGACATGTACTAATCATTGATTGAAAATAATTCATTTTCCATAATTATTATTTGCTCATCTAGTTTTGATTGTTTTTAAGATCCATTCTGCTGTTCAAGGCGGACACAAATCCGACGAATCAAAAACTATGAAAATTGGTCCAGCAGATCTCGAGTTCTAAGTGTTGTAACAAACCCGTCTTTCTTTTTATATAGATTTATAGTATGATTATTAACTTATTACCAAAATGCTAATTACTTTATACTTATATATGTGAACGTTACCTATTGTTATAAGTATTTGGATTGAACCAGAGGAGAAGTCATATTATTATTAAAACTATTTCATAGTGTAATCTACATCTTACATATTATTGATGAAAATGTGTATTGTAATATTATACTTACGTCATATCAATCCGTACTGTATTCGAGTTTTGTTGGTTCCGCATAGCGAGGGTTGATACCATAGGTGGCCTCTGGGGTTTGTTGGTAAGTAGGCGCTCGATTTCCACCATTACCGATGGGGTCAACTGTGGTACAATCTGTTAGAAAAATATAATATTTCAAGATGTGGTCAAACTATTGTTGGTACTGGAGAGACATATCGCGCACCCTACAGGTATATTTTTCGTCTTAAAAATTTTTAGAAGGTTGGCTGGGTTCAGTTTACACGTGCAAGTGGAGGTTGGCTTTAACCATCATCAGGTCACAAAATTCTTAGAAATGTCGATGCAAAACATTTTGATTGTACCTATCGGATTCTCTAATAACATGTAGCTACTAAAAATGTTGTTCCAAACGGTAGATATCATCCGGTTACATATCCTAGTGTGATCCTCTTTAAATCTCTTATTATTGTAAAATTTATGTATTTAGAAAACAAGAAAAAGACAAGTTCTTTCGTCGGATATTCTCGGTCAGTTGCGACCCGGTGGTATACATATATCTAATTATATGGACGTGTCACAAGAACCACTTGTAAGGTACTCTCGTAACGATATTAGATTCCGTATTCCGTTACAGCACGGAACAAGACAATGGCTAACACTAACGATATTGTGACAATAATATTCTAGGTAACGTCAACGCCAATAACCTCTTAAATAAAAAAAAAATTATCTTAACACATAAACCGACCTAAATAAAGAAATCGAATTTTAAGAAAAGAGTGAGATACGCAGTCAAACAAATAATTCACTAATACGTACACAAACGTACGTCCCGATGATGCTGTAAAACCGAAACCATTCAGCGGTTTCAATTACAAATGATATGTGAAAAGTGGAAGTTTCACCAAGCGCCGAAGATGAAAAATATGGAAGTATACTAACATAATAATATCGCTACTACGGCGCCATTAACCGTTCACAAAAGCCTTACCTGTAAAGCATGAACGTTTTCTTTAAACTGTTCCACACTGGTCGCGCCCAGGAGCAAGCAGTTCACGGACTCGTTCTTCAGACACCAAGCGACCGCCAGTTGACTCATAGAACAATCTGAATCGTAATTGTGACAACTAGAACATAGTCGCATCAACTAGAACATACATAGGTATTGAATCTATTGTAATTAAACATTGAAATAAAAAATGATGGTACTTAGTGTTTTAAAACGTAGTTTATTTTTTTATGGGATAAGACAGTGAAGAGGCACACGAGTCTCCTGATGGTAAGGGACAACCGTGACCCATAGACACCGTAGATGTTGTAGGTGCGCCGCTGCCCTGTGGTCGGGCTGTCAGACTTTGTGTGCAAGTCCACCGGCTACCCTACCCTCTGAACCGGAACGGCAAGGCGGGATCCCTACCCGGGCGAGTTGCAGCACTTTATCACCAGAGGTCACGTTGGTAGGCAATACTAAAACATGTTTTAGTTTTACTCTAATAGAGGATTCGAAACGGTAATTTGATTAATTTTAAAGTTATAATGTTTGTCTATTTGTCTGTTTGTAAGCCTGAGTACAATGAAAACAATATGTTTGGAAATATCATTGTTCTCACTCATAGAGCTGGCAAGGTTAGAAAGATCTCGAAGCTTCTCCCCATAAGTGCGCGGTTCTTCGCCGGCTACCTGTTCCTTGCTGTTAGAGATCCGCAACTGATTTGAAAAAGAAAACATTATTTGCCACATAACACTTTTTCAAATTACAATTAAAATTGTTCAATATTAATTATATCATCAATTATAATAGAAAATAAATTATACAATGTTTGAATACATTTAATTATGCAATTATGCAATATTATGCAATTATGTTAGTTTTTAAGTGAAATACGAGTATGAACCAATAATCACATTTTTTTTATTGATTTATTCTCAGACCTATATAATATCATGAGTACATTCATGATTGCGTGATGTCAAAACAGGAAGGTCAGTGGAATACGCGGATAATATATTTTGGTCGCAACAGAACAAGCGTCTGTAGCACTTACTAGCTCGGTACTCCATCTTCCAACTCGTAATCAACTTTTAGGTAAGTTGCGGGGTCCCTATACTAAAATAAATTCTCAGATCTATTTAATCTATTTAGAAACCCGTTGACTGATCGTACTAAATTTTTCAAACATTGAAATATTAAGGGATTTTGTAAAAATGTTGACGAGAAATTTCTTGTAAGTTTTTTTTAAACAATGTAATTTAAATGTAGTTATTTATTCTAATATATAGTAATGTTGTGTAGTAAGTGTCTTACATCTGAAATACCGATCTCCTCCTCGCACCAGCTGAAGGTGCTGTACTTCCTGTTGAACCTCGATTTAGCGAACAAGCCCGTGATCTCCTCACGGCCGAGCCCTTTGCCAGTGGTGATAGCGGACCACGCCATCATACCTACGATAAAACAATTTTTGTGTCCACAATATAAACAAAATTACTTTGAAATATTTTTAAAATATTCAAAGGTAAATCTTTGACTTCATATTAAATAATGTGGATAAATAGAGGTAGCCGACGTTAAGTAGCGTAAGGTACATAACTTTAATACGCGAGTGCCGATGACAACATTTTAAAGTCTATACAAATAAATAAAATAAGAGTCTGTTTGTTTATCTTTCTGTCTCTTTGTTTGTACCCGATAATCTATAAAATGGCTGGACTGATTATGACGGGACGTTCGCTGGCAGACAGCTGATGAAATAAGGAGTAGCTTAGGCTAAACAAAGACGAAGTCACGCGCATTTAGTAATTATAATATTATTATTATTTTTATTAACTATATTAAATTTTTACATAAGGTTTAAATACAAACCTAATTTAAACCTAAACATAATACGATAAATAAATTTTGAAGTTAAAAATTTTGTGTCAATTGTAAGTAAATACTTACCTATGTTAACAACTTTATTCAATTCATTCATTTATAAATATAATGGTATAGAAACATTTATCGAAAACCAATCACATTATTATTCCGTATAATATTTTTATTGATGATCCCTTTATATTTAAATATTTGTTACGTATTTCCCTCATTGAATAAATCATACAGCTTTTAAAAATTTTGACATACTTAGAAAGTTAGATTTATTGGTTTCGGATTTGTCAATATATACGGCGTATTTAAGTTTATGTTTTTTTGTTTAGGATTTTTTATTACTTTAGTTATCCAACGTGGAGCAGTTTAATGCATGGAAAATAAAGATCATAAAACAAGAATGTTTTATAGAATAGGTTTTAAGCCGTATTAGGATTTTCTTCATTAAATACATCATGCGAAGTTACGCCTGAAAGGCAATGTTAAATATTTCTGCATTCTCCTTACAGAAGTTTTATTTTAAGATTTACCCCAAATTATGTTCTGATAAAAATATCTAATATTTTCATCTTTTGCATTTTTATATGTTACTGTTTCTTTCGAATACATTTATTTCTGTGTAATAAAAGATTATAGTTTAATAATAAATTTCTAAAAGCTTACGAACATTGTGTATCTTTAAGAGCGTCTATGTTAAAGTCACCAGCAATAACTATTCTCCATAATATTTAGTAACATTTCTAATGTAAAAAAATATTGAGTAATTAAGGACAAGAATGCGATATACAAACAAACAATTATGATGATGATCTCTGACCGGTTTCAGCCTGGGCGACTACTTCATGACGATGTTATACTCATAAAATAAATAAGAACTTTAAAATGAGATTAAATCGTATTTTACACGACCACAAGATTGAGTTGTGGTCTGCTTCTGCCGCAGTCGGGTGTTCAATTACAGCAGCTTTCCAATGGATGGGGATTAAATTAAGTTATTATAAAGTCTAAAACTTCCAGAAAAAAAGTTCTTTCATTCTTAAAAATCAATAATATGGAGTCATTTTTTCCTTTTGTTTAAAGCGATTATTTATTTCACTTATTCGTAATTTTTTCTCTATATATTAGGTCTTCACTTATGAAATTAAAGGTGTGTATGAAAATTTTAAAATAAAAAAATATATTATTGTATTTAAGTTAATAAAAGCAATGATCCAAATTATCTATACAATTTTGTCATTATGGTAGTTTGTTTCATCCATTCATGTAAAAAGCCGCCGTGTGACGTGCTCTCCACATGAAGTCAGTGAATGACTTTTGTACGGCCTCTTGGTTGTTGAATATTTCCAACTTAGTCGTCTAAATTTTGAAAAAAAGTTTGTTTATATAATAATTAAGTTTACAACAGATTTATCTGTTAGGGCATGGTACAATACGTACGGTGGATGAAGGAAAACTTCTGTAATTTTGCGATTGTTAAAAGTGATGTGTGAGCTCGCGCGTAATGAAGAAACAATGGGGGAGAGTGATCCAGTCATGGTTGTTTAGTTGTGAGCTTCTTCATCAAGTTCCAATTGTTGACAATAAAGATCTGTAGTCACTGTTGCATTGTTAGTTCAGAAACTGTGACATCCCAGTCTATCTCTAGTACACCATGATCTATCTATTAACAGATGGCTAATCTGAAAATACTTCTTAAAAAATCTCCGATTTAACAGGTAAGGGACCAATTATTATTATTAATTTATATTTTCACAACACTGCTAATTGGTTGAAGCTAATTGTTATATAATTATAGCACAGGCGAATTTTAAAACTTCATTTCCGATAAACTTTTTCAAATTAAATCGATTTGTCTGATGATATTTTTGCAGATTGGAAATGAATCGGAGTAGTCGCCGCCGTTAATATTTGAGTGTATCAGAATAATCTATGAGAGTGACGATCGAAGCCTCGTTGGACTTTATAGACGGCTATTTCGATGAACATAAGATTCGTCTATTTTTGTTGAATTGCATAAATCTTTGTTTTTTAATGGCGTCCAATTTTATTAGTATTTTAATATTATTATATACAGAAAATTATTGAAAACATATCTACCCGAACGAGAACATGTAATACGACATCCGTTATGAACTATAAGTTGCAACAACTCCTGACGTATAAACTTTTGAAAAAAAATGTACACACAGCTGTTTTACAATTTATGAATGAATTCTGAAAGTCTGTAAGGTATTTCAGTCGGTAATGCGGTAGTCATTCGCTTTATATTATAAGAAGATATAATTACGACAAACACATGACTTTCCTAATGACCAGAGACAATCGTGGTCTACAGACACCGTAGATTTTACATGTGCTTCTCGGTGGCCAGCGTGCTGGAACTGATGAGCAGGTTTAAGCTATTCCGAAAGGAAAGTGACCGTGGTAAATACCAACATAAATGCAGCAAAAATAAAAGTGATCAACCCCTTGGACAGACATCGTTTATTTTATACAGATGACCGACTTGACACAGTCTGGCTGTTTCACTTTTACGGCATAAGCAATAATTTTTAATTTCGTTGATTACATGATATTTAAAGATTTGCCCAACATACTCTATTATTACCAACTAAAAATACTAAGTTTAAGAAGTTTGTTATTTTTTTTGCTCCTGAATCATAAATATTTTCTTACATATCTGAGTGTATGTATGATAGATAAATATTGAACCAAAACTAGAATATTGGTTCTGTGTTACCAATAATAATTAAATCCACAAAACACCAGAACCAATACCAGCATAATGCCAGTAAGCAAGCAACAATAATATAAGCATCATTTATCCGTACCGTGTAGATATTTAATAAGATCATTACAATATTGTTCCGGCGGTGGTCCTTGACACGGACATTCACGTAGGATTAAGAGGTCAAGAGGTAAGGGCATTATCTCTGAATCAACATGTTTGTCATTAGTGAGACTCACTCCTATGTCTTCGTTACATTATGCAAGGCCGTTTTCGTACGGATTGAAGTCTATAAAGCTGGGATTGACCCTTAATCGCTTCAAATTGGAATTAATAAATAAATAGACCTGGACACAGATTGATTAGCCCAAACAAAGAAAATTATATGCCTACATTATAGATGCAATACCAGTACATAGAAATACTTATAGAATGAATTTAATAAACACCCAGACGGAAATACACATATCTACAATAAATGCATGCCCCCGTCGAGAATCATATCCGAGACAGATGGTCGGTGGCATTAACGGGCCTTAAAGGGAGATTTCTATTTTCCTAAATGTTAAAAAGGCAAAAGCTACTTCTACAAGCGTAATTTTATAACTACAGCTTAGACTGCATATGAAATCTAAGTAAAGGATTATCAAATATGTTTTTCTTATATAATAATATTATCTTAAATAATAATAATAATATGATCTCGGAATCGGATCGAAAGATTTTTTTGAATTTTATAGTCATAAAATATAAGTCGATCTAGCTAGGTTTTATTTTCAGAAATGTCATTTTATGGCCGTTTTCGATATCATATTTTAGGCTTTCTACTAAGACATTTTTATTAATAACAATGGTTGCCTGCTTAAGATAGCCTGTCTCTTATCGTTAATAGGTTATCGAAAACTATCATTAATCGTGTTTTCATTGAATAAAAACCTGTTAGAATATCATCAGAATACGAAGCTAAATTTTGCCACCATTTACGAAGTTTTTTATATTATTCATATTTCATCAGCAATTAATTTGGATAGTTACAATTAAATATATTATTCTAAAAAATATGACGTACTAAAAAAACATCGGGCAAAGCTCGGTCACCCAGGTACTGGATTCATTATAATCATAGCTATTATACGCAAATATACCAAATAATATGGATATTTTATCATCATGACGATGCTGTAAAAGGCGAAACCGGTTGGCTATTTTAAGAAGTAGTTTTCAATTATAAGTTATATGTGAAAAAGTACAT
>DVZL01000093.1:0-30851 GCA_018236625.1 Lasaia peninsularis
TTTGGTGTCTATAGGCGACGTGTATTTCTTACCATCAGGAAATCCGTCTGCTTGTTTGCCTTCCAATATCATTAAAAGAAATGGTGAAGTACCGCGTCTCCAAGGTCAAGGAAGCTCATTATTCGTTTTTTTAATTTTAATACATGTTTATATTATAGCATATTATTCATCGTTGGCGCTTACTGATACTTCCACTTGTTCATATTAATCAGGGCTGATAATGCTGTAAATAACCGGTTGGCTATTTCAAAAATAGTTACATGTGAAAAAATACATATTGTGTTTCTCATTTAAAATATAAATAATGTTTATGTTCAATTTTATTAATACAGTCACCCAGGTTACAATTGTTAGCAATGCATATCATTAGTCTATTTACATACGTAATGTCGTCCGCTAAACAAAGCTTTTTCAAAATGCTCGACTTACAGTATTTTGTAAACTGATAATGAACCTGTTTGGAAACGCCAAAGTGTAAGCTTTTTCCAATTGTAAACAAAACTTAACTAAAATAATTCTCAAATATCAGACGTTGTTAATTAGTATACTCTAATAATACCCTCCGGGTACTGTTAGTGAAGCCATGTTCTTATGTTTATAATAAAACTAACTGTTTCTCGGGGATTTGTCCGCATGAATTGCAAGCGAACTAATAATCCAACAAAATTTTGTCTTCAAACTGTTTGTGAAACTATGAAATAACCATGGCTCCTTAATATTTTAAAAGCAAAAATGTGTGTCCTTCTTTTATTTTTTTACATCAAAAGGATGGAATCCATAATTAAGAATTTCATCATAGAAATGGAACCTTGGAAAAGAACCTAAAATGCTTTATATCTCGACATCCCATTGGTACTTCATGAGAGAGACAAAAACTTTTAAATACCTACGTAGGTGAAGCCGCAAGCAATAACTAGCAATCCGTCAAGTGCGAATCGGACTCGCACACCAAGTATTCCGTAAAATAAAAACGACAAACAATCCAATTTGTTGTATGGGAGCATCTTTAATATATTTATTTTGTTTCGTTTTTAGAAAATTATTACAATTTATTTTATTTTTTCGATTTATTTTTTATTTTTTTAACATATCGAAATTTTTTTTATTTAAAATCTAAACCCTATTTTTGAAGGCGAAGTTTCTCGATTGAAGATTTGCACCCACGATTAGCCGACAACATTTAATTCCATAATGTGACAGGTGGCAAGTCCGTCGCCATATCATACCAAATCCAATTTTAGACATCGGTTAAACTGTTAAAAGTTAAATCGACAAATTGGCCTACCTGGGAATCGAACCCAGGAACTCGTGCCTCAAACTCGGACACCGAATCTATCAGACCATAGAGGCGATACAACATAAAGATAAATTATAATACACAATATATTACCACGTGCCAACAACAAAATGTGTGAAGAAATGATTCGTCTTCAATCAAATCGTTTAAAAATAAACGTTGAATGTCGCAAGTCAGCATGTCTTCGGAGAAACACATAAAATAAACCACCTTGACATAAATTATACTGAGATACAGTTCAGTTAGAAGGGTAGGTACTTTTAAGCTGTCTAGTTAATTGATAAAAAAATTTAATCATTTTACGCAATAAGCACCAGATAGTCATGAAACTCAAGATAGACACTATTTGAATATTCAACACTCTTAACAACGACTTGTCCGCAATATTAAACATCTATCACATTCTCAAAAGGCCGAATAACTCACTCTAACAAGGCCGGTTTTGTTTTGACACTGACACCATATGACTTATGAGATAGGTACTGATAAAAAATATAGACACCATAAAATAAAAAATATTAAAAAAAAATAAGGAACATGTGAAATGTCAAATGTGACATTTATATTTTCTCATACAAATTAAATTAAATCTTAACAAAGTTATCAAGACATATTTTAATGACTTCAGGCAGTCAGTCAGGTTTTTTATTTTTAACAACGCGCTTGAATATAACAAATCACCAATCAGCAAAATTTGCTTTACCGCATTGCAATCGTTCTAATTGCCAATTTTAAACTGTCTAACTGCAGCTTATAAAGTTAGCACAGTCGCAAAAAGTAAATTAACTGTCCATCTACTACCAAGCAGGATCAATCTGATAAACAACTTACTTAAGATACGAAACATAGTTTCAAAAGTTTTTGTTTAGCTTGCAATGTGTTTGTTAAAATCCAATTTTGTAGGATGAAAAAGTTTCTACTAATTTTGCGTGGAAGTGTGATTTGACATGTTGTTTCTAATAACAGTGACAAGCATCAGCTGATTTTAAATTTAGAATTGACTTTAAGCGACTGATCTTCTTAGTTAGACTATCTGCCTCCCTACCTGAACCAGGCAGTTCGCATTGGTTAACTGGGTCACTTTCAACATGATCACTGGTTGTAGAGTAGGTACTGTGCTCGTTGACCGAGTGGCTAGCGTACACGCCTAATCGACTAACCGCGAGGATCGGGTTCGATTCGCGATGGGGACAGGCATTTGTGTGATGAACATAGATGTTTGTTTTTCCGGGTCTGGGTGTTTATTAAATTTATTCTTGCATCTATTTAAGTATTTCTATGTATTAGTATCGTTGACTAACACTCATAACACAAGCATATAATTTGCTTACTTTAGGGTTAGATCAATTTGTGTAATTTGTCCAAAAAAAAAATTCGCCCGGATCCACCGCCTTACCTATTCCTGCCGTCGTATTGACATTGTCGTGTTCGGTTTGGAAGACAGTTTAACAGCCCGGCCACATGACAACGACATAACCACAATATCTATGGTGTCTATAGGCCTTGGTGTCTCATACCATCAGAAGACAAGTGTGCTTATTTGCTGTTTTATCCCATAAAAAAATACCCACACTATTTATAAAGTACTCACAGTATGTATAAAGTATTTCTTTTTTATTTATGCCATGGTTTAGTGGTACCATGCCATCAAGTCAATTATATCACTACATGGTATATAAAACAAAGTCGCTTTCTTTGTCCCTATAGTCCCTATGTATGCTTAAATCTTTAAAACTGCGCAACAGATTTTAATAGTTTTCTTAAATAGATAGAGCGATTCAAGAGAGGTTTTTATGTATATAACATGTATAGCATACCCATGCGAAGCCGGGACGGGTCGCTAGTACAATGATAAAATAACAAATATATGTAGAGAAAAAATAACGAGTATCATATTATTTTAGCTTTCACAGCACCAAATGGCGGTTTATTCAAGCGAGTATATTCAAGATAAATAGGCTGTTAGCGAGATTTACTTGTCCGCATTCTAAACGGCCTAATTGCCAACTCCAAACTGTCCAACTGCAGTTATAAAGTCTTACAAAAACTTAATTAATTATCTGTCTCTGTGCAATCAGAATTAGGAATGACTCACGCTTAGAAATGTTAATGTGTATGTCTATGACGTTTTAAAGAATACTATCTTTTTATCATAAATCTCAAAACAGAATAATTTTTATGATATTTAATTAGTCTATACATAAAGAAGTTGTATTAGTTACACTTTTTATAATTCAAGAATGGCTAATCAAGAAAAATTGGTGGAGAGGTAGCTTAGAGTCAGGAGTCAGACATAGGATAATGTTATTCCATTCCGTCCTGGTCCATGAAATCTTTCATCTTAGCCCGTCACTTTTTCTCGTATTAGGTGTATCAGACGATATCGGGGTCGGCTACCTAATCTAGGGAATTTGAGTAGGACGCCAATTTTTACGCAAAGCGACTACCATCTGACCTCTGCAACCCAGAAGGGAAACTAGGTCAAAACCTAGATTAGGTCGAATTCAATAATTCCGGGTTTCCTTAGATGTTTTCCTTCACCGTAAGAGCACTCAAAAAATGTACATAAGTTAGAAAAACTCATTGATACATCGCGAGGATCGAATTTGGACTACCCGAACGAAAGTCCGAAGCGTGTACCACAAGGCCACCGAGGCTCTCCCGTTCTGATGAAATATTGTGTGCATATTGAGTAAATCTGAGAATCGGGCAACATCTATTTTCCCGACTACAGCGAAGCAAAAGGAGGATTATGATTTTAAACGTATGTTTGTATGTATGTGTGTATATATATGTATGAATGTATGAAAGTGCTTATAATAATTTGGCAATTGAGCTGTCGTTGAAAGCAGCTTGATCGTCGGCTGGTTATAGGCTATATGACATAATTAATTGAACGTGGCGCCCCCTAAAAATATAAAATCAGAACCTGAAAAAATATTCCATATTTACAGCGTATTGGGTATCAAAGGAAAGAGCTTAATTAGCTTTTGCTCTCAGGTTTGCTTGGATCTAAAAATTACATACTTTTTTAGAGCGGTATTGAACTTATTACTTGTTATAGATGCAGGTTTGTAGATTTGAGCTTTAAATTTATCAACTACCGAGATACATGATTGTCAAGTGATGCAAAGGGCGCTCTTATCTCCAACAAGAGAGATTTCTGGTAGCTGACACGTAAAAAAGAAATATAAAAAAATATCTACAAAAAAAACGTAGAATCATGTTGTACCTACAATCAAGTAGGACTTTAAACAATTTTAGAATTAAATACAAAACTTATATACGCATATTATATACCTATAAGAAAATATAAATTAAAAAATTATACACGCACAAAAAAGGGCTTCAATCCTAAATGGCCAACTACAAATTGTGCAGCTGCGATTACAAAATAATCACAAAAAATTAATTAATTATTAGTCATCAATCATCATCCAAATAAAAAAAAATTATATTGTCGAATAGGAATCGCTTAATAACATTGTCGTATCCCGGTAACCGGCACAAATGAGCTAACACCCCGACCAGAAATACTGTAGCACTTACAACCTCTATGGTTTCTATAGGCCAAAGTTGTCTCTTACCATCAGGAAACCCACGTCAAGAGTAGGTAAAATTGCTAGAAGTGAGATTTGTGGAATGTAAATTTAGAAAGAGCCAGTAATACTACGTATTCGTTGTAAAGAATCTCCAGATATTTCTTTGGCTTCATGTTATTAACAATATTTAGTTTTCCGCACTCTAAAAGGTCTAATAGCCAATTCCAAACTTCCCAACTGCAGTTTAAAGTTAGCATTTCAACAAAAAGTAAATTAATTATCTGAACCGCTAAACTCTGTTTTGAAAAACTTTAATGTTTTTGTGTTTGTTTCGTATACATAATATGTAAACAAAAAAATCTTGCATATTATGCAAGATTTTTTTGTTTACATATTTTTTTCGGGTTTGGATTTGAGCATGATATTATGGCGACGAACTTGTCACCTGTAGGATCTAATATAGCTGGCTAATCGTGGATGCATATTTATGTACCCCTGCCTATTCTACCTCTTCACTCTTTCTTCTTTCACTGTCAGACAGCTGATGTAATAAGGTAGCTGATGTAATAGGCTTAGGCTTCTTTTTATTTTAGAAATGTATAAAATAATTAAAAAACATGAACGAATTCGCGAGCTAGTCTAAAAAAGTTTTAGACGATGTGCGTTAGAATCGACACCATAATCATTTTTTTAGCTTTAAATTAATTCCTGGCGGGAACAACCGATAATTACACTTTGTAAAAAATACACAACCACTATAAAGCAAAGTCACAAACGAAACTCGGGCAAGACTTAAAGGCATACGAGTAAGTTGAACTTCTTTAGACACGTCCCATTTCAAGCCCAATGACACGGTACCCTAGAATAAGGAATCTTCCAGAAAACTGGGTCCGTATAACCACATCCCATCAATAGACGACTCGACCTACTGCATCCAGTCATTCAGAACATTCCTTTTTATACACCTATCTCAAAGACATGTCCTATAAAAATTTTATGACTTTACTGCGGAGAGAATCATACCTCTTTTTAAGCCGCAAAGCTGTCGGTCCTGGGAATCCCATCAAGCATCAAATCTTGGATACAAATGATCTTTAGTCCTATATTCAACGAAAGAGAGTTGAATGTCGTTTGGATTTGTGTTTAAAAAGTTGAAGTCGTCAAAAATGTATTGGTCCAATTTAAAGTACAAACAACGCAGCTCTTTTAAAGGAAGCGGCAATGCGATATTTTCCATCGAGATAATTGCGGATGGGACGGCTCTTTAGAATCTATGGGCCGTGGAATGTACTCAATTTTTCGTAAACTTTATTCCGTGAATATTTTCCTCGCTAAATAATTGTCCGTTTTATAATGCTTTTATTTAATACTAGCCTTCCGTCCTTGGCTGCGCCCGAATTTCTTTCCGACTTGATATTATTGCGTAAAAGCATACCTACCCTAAACATACCCTCTTTGTAATGTTGTCGGCTAAAAAGTTGTCTATGTGTTATTCTGATGTATAAGCTATATTATTGCAAAATTTTATCAAAATCCATTAAGTAGTTTCTACGTAAAAGAGTAACAAACATCAATTACTTAGCCTCAGTGGTCTAGTGGTATACGTATCAGACTTCCGTTCTGGTACTTCAAATAAACTCCGTCATGTAAAGTCCATTCGTTTAGATAGTGTAGATACACACAATAGTGGCGAAAGTACCTACGACGCGCGCGGCTCCTTTGTCTATACGGCGGTATCCTTTGACATATCATAAAAACGTAGTAGATATGTAAATAATTTTATCAATTCATCTCATTCAGGTTGAGAAATAATTCCGCTGGGTCCGCTGTCTGTCTGTCATCAGAATGTATCTCATGAATAGTGATAGCTACAAAATTGAAATTTCGTTGCCGCTATAATAACAAATACAGAATAAAATAAATATTTAAAGGTCGCCATCATATAACAAATGTCTTTTTTACAGATTCGGTACGGAAGACGAGCCCAACTCACACTTGGCCAATTTTTAGTAAAAGCTTTTATTTAACTTGCAATGTATATATGTAAGTACATTTATGTAGGTTCAGGTGGAATTTTAGAACTCAATTTTGAAATAGGTAGATATCTTCATCCGATTGAGCTAAAATTTTGTATACACGTTTAGTTTGGATGACAATGCACGATAAGGTATGTGACGTCATTCAGAATCTAATATGGCGGACCAACCAAGATGGTTATTTTTAATGCACTTTTACAAATTGATACCCATATCAAGTGAAAGGGCTTGTTGAGAACAACGTTTAAATAAAAACTTTTTCAAAAAAGTTTACTTTTGCTTTTAATGTATTTGTTATTTTAAGTCGTTATATACCATCCTAAAGCTACTAAACAATGATCGTCTTCTACTTACGTCTTCAAAGAGCATTTTTATTAATATGTCCATGTCAATATTAATGACATTCTCATGGACATATTAATAAAAATGCTTTTGGGCATGAGAATTCATGAGCATAAACGCATAAGAAAAGGCATGCTTCGATGGTTCGGTCATGTAGAAATAATCAAAGACGAAAGATTGACAAATTGATTGAAAGTGGATGGATGTAGGTACCCGGGGAGACCTCGGTTGAAATTCCACAACTAAATAGCTCGAGTGTTATCAGAGGGTGGTGTCAGTTCTCCGAAACCGGCGTGTTTGTATGAAGAGATTAATAAACGTGGAGGAAGCTAGGCAAGTATACAGATATCGTGACACTTGGCACTCGGTGCTTTCTGCCTACCGCGTCAGGGACCTGGTGTGAAGATAAGTACGTCGATGTCAATAATTCCACTCATGACAAATAAGGGGTCAAAAGGTACATAACATTTGAACATCATTAATGCGTATATTTTTTATTTATACAACATAATGATGTAAATATCAACAACACTGTTCAAATCATTATTCGGTTTACTGTATTCATTATTTAACCTTATTCAGACAACAGACAAGTCAATATACTGATGGAATTGCAATTGATTTTCCCATCATTTGCGGTTAAATAATTTTAATTTGCCATTATTTCAAAATGAAAAAACAATATTTGAGGTAAAAAAAATATCGTTACGCCCATTCTCCGAAGGGTCAGGCAGAGGTGAATACTTATGAAATAGGTAAATATATTTACAATTTTATGTTTTTCAGATAAACTGAAAGAAACTCTTAGAACACATTGCCGTACACGAAAATCGGACTCGGAACCTCGTGCGTCAATGTCGGATACCACCTATGTTCGTATACAGAGGCAATTATACATCTCCTAGCTGCGCCCGCGACTTTGTCCACGTTTTTATTTAATTATTTTATGTGATACATTTTTAAACTTAAAGTAGCCTTAGCTTTTCCTTATTACATCAGCTGTCTGCCAGTGAAAGTCCCGTTAAAATCGGTCTAGCCGTTTCAGAGATTAGCGGGTACAACCAGACATAAAGACGGAGAAAAATTCTAAAAAGTATTATTTTGGTATTTACCCACTAAGTACTTATTCCGAAATAATATTTTTTTTTAATTTTTGTCTGTATATCTGTTTGTACCCTCTATTCTCTGCAACGGCTGGGCCGATTTTGACGAGATGTCACTGGTAGACAGCTAATGTAACAAGGAGTAGCTTGGGCTACTTTTATTTTAGATTTTTATTTTACAAATGTATTAAAAATTAAATAAAAACGCGAACGAAGTCGCGAGCACAGCTAGTGTTTAAATAAAATAACCCGATGCTTGACTTATAATTAATTAATTATTACACGTCACAACCAGCTGGCTGATACCAGAAGTAAACAATACTTTGAGTATTCGCGTCATCATCATCATTATCTATCCATTATCATCACTGTTAAATCTCATTTCTTCCTTAATCCGAGTACATATCCTTATCCTTGCACTGATTTTATCTAACTCCAAAGCAAGTTAATTTCAGCTTTCTGTTACAGGAGTTAAAGCCTCGTTGGTTTAGTGGTTAGAGCTTTGGACTTCCATTCCGATAGTCCAAGTTCGAACCCCGCCACATACCATTGAGTTTTTCTAACTTAAGTACATTTTTATTACTCCTACGGTGAAGGAAAACATCATAAGAAAACCTGGAATCCATTCGAATTTGAGGTAGTGCTGCCCTACCTAAAGGAGGTAGAAAAAAATTAGGTAGGTAGCGGTAGACCGGAACTTAAAAAAGTACTATAATTGATCTGCACTCGAAACACGGGCTTCTAAACCAATCACCATGTATATCACTGACTTTTAGGTTAACTATGCTTAATTTTTACCACACTATTACTAGGACCGGCGAGATCCATTATTTTATTTCGTAACATAAAATAGTTTAGAAACAACAGGATTGAACACAATGAAACTGTTAAACGAAAACGATTTATTTGACGTGTTTGATTTGAACATGATTAAATACTTAATGAGTTCTCTTGTACCTAGCGTAAAAAGTTCCTAAGCAAAACTCTATCCTCTATGATGCCGAACTTTCAGTTTTTAAATAACCAGTATTTTATACAAAAGTGTTCATTTTTTGTCCTATAGCTAATCCAAGATTTTGCCCAATTTACGGATTTGTTGAGTTCTGTATTCGACAAAGTCGTGATTTAGGCAGAATCGGCCGGATTACGAATCCGATTAATGCAGAATCTGTCCTACACTGAAGAAGTCAAACTATGAACAAACAATTTATTTATAATATTTTGTCTTAATTTATAATATTGTTAAGGTAGGGCATTCTGATTTCAAAACAGGGCGTTGCCCCAAAATGCCCCCCGTAACTACGGTCATGCTGGAACCGTACTTATAGGGAGTTGAATGCAACCTGACCTAGAATTGGACCTTGTTTCCCTTCCAAGTTACAGGTCAGACAGTCGCTCTGTGTACAAACCCTTGCCAAATACCCTATGATCCTAAGATCTGGTTGCCGACCCCGATACCATCCGACGGAAAAACTGGACAAACCTAGGACCGAATACCGAAGTTATGAGTTAATCAACGATTAACTCATAACTTCGGTACTATACTCATAGGTAGTCATACCTATGTATTTTTTACTTATAACACAATCAAAATAAAAATCGCCTCTGTGATGTAACGGTACTGGTGTCGCCTGTTAAGACTGTTTGCAACGTAGGGTCCCGGGTTCAATTCCCAGGTCGGCCAACTATTTTTAAATGTTTTTCAGATTTTTCTGATTAAGAATTTCATTGCCCGGGATTGGAATGCGCCCGAGGTGGCGATAGGCTTACCACCTATAACATCAGGGCCCTAGTACCTTGGCTAACCGTGGTTGTGTTCTAGTATGGGTATCTACTGGTCTTACGAGTCATGGATATACTAGGACACCTCTGCCTCTCCCTTCGGGGATGATAGGCATGAAGATACTTCAATTTGAAAAAACTTCCTAAAAACCGAACATGTCTGCCCCGTCGAGAATCGAACATGTCGCGGTTAGTCATTGCCTTTGAGCGTATACTCTAACCCCTTGACCAACTACGCGGAAACTCTTAGAAATATCGAGATAAAGTAACTTATGCCCTTCTCCTAATTAATCTATGTATATTTTTAAATTCATTGAAATCGGTTAAAATACACTTATACTTTTGCAAACATGGCATTGGAAGAGTCTCTGTAGGTACAACTTTCTAGTAATAGGTGTTTAAATAATTTTAGTTCCGAACAACTTAAATAGATGTCGTTATATGGAAATAAATCGCGGTATTAAATTAGGATAAATATACATGGTATACCAAAATTCAACTTCAATAATTTAATTAAAAGAACGGCTCGATCGATTTTATAAGTTTTTGGATAGTTGCGTGACTTAATAGTTCGCAGCTTTAAATTTTTCGTAAGAATTATTTGTCTCAAGACCTTTTCAGCTTAACTGTTATAATTTACTAGAGGTGCAAAAGCAGGGATGTGACCTCGAGCTGGGAAAATCGATTACTTAATAATCGATCTTTTTTCGTTCAAAAATAAATCGATTTATATTTCGATTTTTCATACGAAAAATGTCAATAAGATGTAGTAGTGAAATTATATTATGAATATTTAATTCGAGTGAAAAATATTCAAGATAATAAGTTTAAAAAAATAACCGTTGATATTTAGTTTATGTACTAATTATAAACTGAATTATATATTAGTACGTACAGATGGCGCTGATTTTTTATATTACCAGCGGCGGTATTCCCAAACGGATACGTTTTAGGAAGCTTCAAGAAAAGGAGCATACTCATTCCTAAAAGGTCGGCAACGCATCTGTAATACTTCTGGTGTTGATACATCAGGTGACTCATTTGCCCGTTTGCCTCCTCTTATATAAAAAAACGCACATATCGACAAATAAATCGTTTTCATTTCATATCGAACGCAAATCTTGGATTTCCTCACCATGTCTTCCTTCACCGCATGCGCAATCAGTTTGACAGTTGAGACTATTAAAAATAACACAGTTGCCCCTCAGGCGTGCTAGACCATGAAACCCGATTAGGGATTCCCCCGATTCCCCCTGCGGTCCCGCTACGAAAAAGCTAACAGGCAGTTGCCCGCCTCCTAGCCCTTCCACTTCGCCTGCGCTGAATCGGGTCAGAGTTGACAAAGTCCCCTCCGACCCTCTCCGCGGCCCTCTTTTACGAGAAATCGTAAAAGCAGGCCGCCACCACCCAGGCCGCTCCTCGCGTCCCTTCTTATGCAAGAAGGGAGTTGAGAAGCAGTCGCAACCTCGAATGGCCGCAGAGGATAGGGAGGACGGCAACGACACACCGCATTTCCTCTTTCTCTGCGGCCCCACCGCCAACGCATCCCAGGGTGAGCCCCCCTTCGGTAGCGGAAGATAGGGTGCACGGCAATGACACACCGATACATCTCCCACGACCACTCCAGGCCCCGGGAGCCAGAAGAATCCGGCCCCCGCAGCCCCACAACCCACTCCGCTCCTCGCGGAGCGCCCTCCCGGATCTCTCTTGGTTCACCGTGGTCGACCAAGCCACGGCTACTAAGCTGCCACACCACGACAAGGTGGAGATCCCTCGAGGGGGACATCTAAATACCATGTGGCAACCCTAGCCAAACCGCAATACTTTATTGTATTGGAAAGTTACTGATATGAACACTGAAAATGTGACTTCAATTTATATTAGGCGGTGTTTAGCTTTGCAAAGGCATTTTTTTATTCTGAATACGTATCTACTGGTCTATACTGAAAGATGCAGACGAAATGTTAATTTTTTGTAACGAGAAATGAATGATAGGTGAATAAAATAAAAGATATAAAAATATCATCAAGCTTACATCCCCGAAGAGGTAGGTGACAGGTGACAAGTCTATGTCATATCGGGCATGATATGAAAAAAGTCAGAGAGAAAGTTACCCTACCCAAGAATCAAACACGGGACCTCGTACATCATAAGTCGGATGACACTCAAACAAAGAGGCCGAATGTTATAAAATAAATTAAATATTATACCTATACAAGCAGCCCGCAGCTTTACTCGCATTTTAAAGTATTCCATCTCACATACCCGTTGTGATATTGGGAAAACAAGTCGTCTTTGTTCTTCTCTATAAATATTTCGATTGACATTTTGACACACAATTCATATTTGAAATGAGAAACACATGTACTTTTTCACATATAACTTATAGTTGATTTTTTTAAATAGTCTACCGGTTTCGATTGTTACAGCATCATCATACAAATATGGATATGTCGAAGTCTTACTAAGCGGCAACAATGAATAATATAGAACAAACATTTACATTTTTATATTATAATACGGATCGTCTTATGGCTACACTTTTAGACAAAACCTAACAGGCAACCCACAATTGAGGTTTATTTTGACAGAACATCTACAAAACAAAAGTTTATGGATAAAATAAAATACTGTATTCATATAAAAATAATACAAGTCATATAACAAATAGGATACACGTCATAAAATATATTGTCAGTGTTCTTCGAAACTTGTCCATAATATCTTAATTTCTATTGTTAGGTGAAATAAAGGCGTTAAGTTCTCTACAAGATAGTCGTCACCTTCAGTATTGCCGTCGCGGGTGGTCCCCGGTCGTTTACCGACTGTGGAGGCTATTTCTTAGAAGACCATCGGCGTAGGCTTTGTATGGTAAAGCTTTAGTCTATAACCTCATAAAATACGACTATTCCTATAATTACAGCTCACCTGTCCATCACAAATGAGGATGCTGGACTGAGTTTTAAAATAGAATAATTAGTGGTTAGAAACTTCTAGGATTATCTATACAAAAAAAATAAAATTGGAGTGTCTGTTCGTAATATTAAATTAAGTGATTTTTATTTAATGGATATGTATGTTTACAAGGTAAATATTTCATAAAATTTGATGATGAATATATCGCCCGGGTGGGGATCCACCGCCCTATCTATTCCTGCCGCCATAATGACATTGTCGTATTCCGGTTTAGAGGGTATGGTAGCCGGTAGCCCGGTTAGCCCGACCATAGGACAGCGACGCAACGACAAAATCTATGGTGTATATAGGCAATGGTTGTCTCTTACCATCGGGAGACCCATGTGCTTGTTCCACAGACCATTGGGGTATGTAGTCTGTGGGTTTTTCGCTTTCTTATGCTATAGAAAAGCAGTTTTACCGTAATGCTGTAACGGTACGGCTGTTACCTGTTAAGACCATTAGCCGCGTAGGGTCCCGGGTTCAATTCCCAGGTCGGTCATCCTTTCTTAAATGTTTTTCAGTTTATTCTGAATAAACATTACATTGCCCGATTGGAATGTGCCCGAAGTGGCGATAGGCTCGTCATTTATCACATCATGGGCCCTAGTACCTTGTTATCGTGAGTGTTCTAGTATATCTGCTGGTCTCACGAGTCGTGGGTATACTAGCACACCTCTGTCTACCCCTTCAAAGATAATAGGCGTGAAGGAACTTTTTATTTCTCTGTAACAACAAATAGACGAAATCGGGAAACAAACAAGATTTCAAAATGAAAAATGTCTTAGAGCATAAAAACTTTCTTGTAACTTATACCAATATTTTTACGTATACGAGTACACAATATACGAACATCTTTTACAATTTTATAACATATTTAGATAGTAAAATGCAATTTGATATGTGCACTAAGGATTTAGTTAAATAAATAATAGAGCGTTGGCGGTTTATGCTTGTAGAGTCGTACATGTACGAATTTGAAGTGGGCGACACTGTCAAGTTATCTCGTATGGACATTGTGTGCATATTTAATGAACCCCCATACGAGTCTAGTCTACACTCTCGTAATTTGAGGACTTGTTTCGTATTTTTTTATGGGATGAGACAGCGAACAGGCACAATAGCGTCTGTGCCCGCCATTGTCGTGTTCTGGTTTGGAGGGTAGGGTAACCGGTAAACTTACTCACGCAAGATGCATACCATCCCAGCCACAGTTTGGCAACGCACCATTTGTACCCTTGGGGTCAATAGGTGACGTGTATTTCTTACCACCAGGAAATCCGTCTGCTTGTTTGCCTTCCAATATAAAAAAAAAACACGGGTCTCCTGATGCTTCTTTAATCGTGGCCTATAGACACTATAGATGTAAGTGCGCCGCTGCCCTTTGGTCGGGCTGTTAGACCTTATTTTTAAATCTACCGGCTATCCTACCCCCTGGACTCGAACGCGACAATGTCGTTGTGGCGGCAGGAATAGGTAAGGCGGTGGTATACTACCACCGGCGGTGGTATATAGTTGTTGCATTGCACTCTATTACCGACTTATAATACTAATCGCGTAAAAACATACCCTCTTTTTAATGTAGCCGGTTAAAAAGTAGCCCATGTCCTTCCTCAAGGTCTACTCTATCTCTGTACAAAATTTCATCAAAATCGGTTCAGTGGTTTAGACGTGAAAGCGTAACATACAGACAGACAGACAGAGTTACTTTCACGGATTTAACGGATTAGTACGGATGTTAATATCAATACATAGTATTGCTAACATGCTTTAGAGTAACCACCTCTCTTCCTGCAAGTTTTGTGGATATAAAAAAAACAAGAGAGTGAGATAGACGACCCTATGAGAATGAGATAAAATTAAAATAAGTACATCTGACAACTTCTTCGATGTTATGAGAAACAATAATTTTTTTTTATTTTTACATAGAAGTAGAAAATGAAATATGGTCATATCCCGTCTTAATATACATCCAAAATATATCTACACAAAAAAATTGTATGTAATAATAAAAAAAATACTTTCTACTTAATGCATATGTATGTTTATAGTAAACGTATACTAAAAATAATATTTTTTTTTATAAAAAAAGAAAAGAGTACCTTCATGTCTGTTGTCTCCGAAGGGGTAGGCAGAGGTGTGCTAGTATATCCACGACTCGTAAGTCCAGTATATATACTAGAAACACACCCACGATTAGCCAAGATACTAGGGTCCTGATGTGATAGGTGGCAAGCCTATCGCCACTTTGGGCACATTTCGATCCCGGTCAATGTAATGCTTACTCGGAAAAATCTGAAAAACATTTAAGAAAAGTTGCCCGACCTGGGAATTGAACCCGGGACACCTGTACCGTTACATCACAGAGGCGATTTTATAATTATTGTTATCTAAATATCTGTCTGTTTGTTTGTACCCGCTAACCTCTAAAACGGCTGGACTGATTTTGACGGAACTTTCGCTGGTAGACAGCTAATGTAGTAAGGAACGGCTTAAGCTAATTTTATTTTAGAAATGTAAAAATAAATTAATTGAATATAAACGCGGACGAAGTCACGGGCATAGCTACCTCCCAATATTTGTAGTCATGAATATGTCCGTAAGTATATTACGAGAGACCCTAGACAATGAACCCTAAATTTGCATGTAAATATCTAAACCATTTTCTTCAGTTTTTGAAATTGCCTCGTAAATATTATAATATATTCAAAACCTTTTATTTTAGGTTAGGTTTGTGAACAGGGATCAAACATAAGTGTTATAAAAATTTCGTTCTAACTATGCCGACGCTGTGCCTTTTTGTATCGCGTATTAATTAACTCTCATCAAATGTATACAGAATGTTGCGTAAATAGTGGTCTACCGTTAGAGGTTTGAGACCTCTGTACCTATAACATACTATAATTTTAACCCTTTCCTCAATTGGTCTCAGAAAAAATGTATTTTTATATAAAATTTACACATTTTTTATAAACTTGGCCGTAATTTCATTAAAAATATATTTTTAATTTCTGTTTTTTGATTTTTCATGCTCAATACATGAGCTATTATAACATAAAAAAAAATTAATTTAAATCCGAAACTTTCAAACCCTCAACGGTGGACCGCTATTTACGCCACACACTGTATATGTAAAGGCCCACAATTTACGCGGACAACTTACTGCCTTACGTATTATTACTACAATAAGCAGTTATGTTGATATATTGGTGGCTTTTTTGAGGCATCCCCGACTCTCGTGTTCAGTTTGTTCACTCAGAATACATATTTTGTTTACCTATATTTACATTGTTAGCGCAAAAGTTAATGTGTTTTTTAACGTTTTTGACTTTGCCAACCTTATAAATCTCGCAGAAAGAGAGATTGTCCAGTTTTCGGGACGGGTCATTCTTAGAATTGTAATCTCCAAATATTTAACTTCATGCATATTACTAACTAGCTGCCCAGCCCGAGTTCCCACGGTTAGTTCGTAGTTGACACAATGATAATAGCGCCACCTACCGGGTCCAATTGTATTTTTAAATCATACAGGAAACCATCGAAATATCCATATAAAATTTCAACCCAATCGATTAAGCCATTTAGAAGTTATGTGAAATAGATGAGTACAGAAAGAAAATTCCTTTGTCCTATTACCCGTTTTCCCGTTAGAACGAAGCATTTTTCCACTGTAAAAGGTAGCCTATGTTCATCAATAGTGGCGACTTCTAATGGTAAAAGAATTTTTCAAATCGGTCTCGTAGTTTCGGTGACTATTCAACACAAACAATCAAATCTTTCCTCTTTATAATATTAGTATAGACTAATTGTGGCTGAAGATTTCACCCGTGTTTATTAGAGAACAATGTATTGAAAAACTATTTTAAGAACATCACGCTAAGAGTAGGTAAATGAAGTAACAATTCAAAAGTTAAATGCGTGTAATTTATATCTTATTCATTTGGATATGGCTTAATATAATTGGACCGTTCATTTTGAATGTGGTGTAAATCCATTTTCTTTTGTTTCGAGAAAATTAAAGGTTACTATATTTGTTGATTTACAAATACAAGCAAGTCATATGACGTCTGGCATTGTTTCTATTGTTTTATCAACATTTAATTTGTTTATATATATTTTTTTGGCTAATTAGACTACGATAACACATACTTATGTGCTGTAAATGGACTTACACCACTTTCAAAATAAACAGTTCCATTATATTGCCAACTGAAATGATATATCTTACCAAAATACCACTAACAAAGATTAAAGGATTTTAACAATTTAAAAGCTAGAAATATCGCACGCTTAGAATTAAAGTGACCGAATTAAAAAAATGAAGTTTGTGATAAATGAGCAAGAAAGTTTTCAAAAAATATAAGTAGTATTGAATACATCTTGATATATCTCTTTCGTGTTTCGCAAATGATTGGTTTTATCTAATTTTGTAGATTAGCCTTTTGATTACACAATTACAATAGAAGTTTATATTTATAGTGAAATGGTATAATCGAGTATTACATAAAGTTTGAGTTAATTCACTTTAATTCGAAGGGTGCGCTGAGCTTACTGTCCCGGACTTTTTTTAGAACTTTTTAAGGGGATCTTTTTACCACTACGCAACGCACGCAAGCAAAATTCTTAAAAAATATTTTCCAGTTTTTGCAAAATTTTTATTGTTACTTTACTCACATCCGTAATAACGTAAAGTTGACAAAGTAAGTTATAAAAGGAAGGGTCAAATCCTATATAAATGGACTATTTAACACAGAAATTATTTTCAATTTCAACCAGTAGTTCCTGAGATTAGCGCGTTCAACCAAACAATTTTTGCCGCTTTATAAATGAGTATATATATAGATGTTAAAAGCATACTTTTAAATGAAGACTTATAAGAAGTTAAATTTATAAGTAAAATTATTTTAAATTCAAATTAAAGGAACAACAACTATTATCGTAAAACAAAGATATAAGAAAGACTTTTTAACAACTTCGAAGTTTTATTTCAACAATTAACTGAAATTATTTATAACAAAATGATGCTCATCCGCAGGACTTTTAAAAATATGTAAACAGAGCAAAAGGAATATATACGAAGAAGTTCCCGAAAACTCCTAATTTCAAATTAGGGAATTCCAAGAAATTCGCAATGCGTTCGAGATAGAATTTATTCTGATAAGTTTCGATAGATGGCGTTTGTAACAGACGTATGCGGTATGATATAAGCGAAACTTACACTTTAAATAGGTACCTACCTACTTAGTTTGCTAAGAAAATACGAAGTCATCAACTTTGATAGCTTACGACAAATTAAATCGCAGTAAAATCAAAATTCTACTTTTTAGTCGGCGTTGGTGAAGAATGAATGACGTCACTATTTTCTAAACGTGAATTGTGTAAGCTCTTATACCTATACAGTGATAGGTTTACGCATAGGCCCGTGAGGCCCAGGCCTAGGGCGGCACGATTTAGAGGGCGGCTCCCGGCGGGCGAAAAATGTTATTTTGACAAATAATAGATTTCGTTTCGACCGCTGATTAGCAATTCCTACGTAATAGTTGCACAACTTTTACGTTTTTAGAGTTCTGCACCCAAAATGTAGAAACAGAACCCTGTTGCTAAGACTCCACTGCCCCTCTGTCTGTCTGTCTGTCACCAGGCTGTATCTCATGAACTGAGATATCTAGGAAGTTGACATTTTCGCAGATTATGTATTTCTGTTGCTGTTATAACGAAATATTAACCCACCCATACAAAAAAAATATATTTTTGCAAATAATATAGCGAAAGCCGTCATGGGCGAGTCCTACTCGCACTTGGCCGATTTTTAATTAGCTTATCGTATTATGCCATTACATATTTATTTCATTTGGCTTACTTAGTATTCATGTTCCGATGGTAGTAGATTTTAGAATAAGCATACGCGTCACAAAAACCACTGGTTTTAATAATAAATAAAAAATAAAATACAAATACCTACTATAATAATAATAATAATATAAAAAGGAAAATTTTGATTGTTTGTTTGTATCGAATAGTCTCCAAAACCACTAGACCGATTTCAAAAATTCTTATACCGTTAGAAGCTGACATTATCCCTGATGAAAATAGGATACTTTATACCGCGGGAAAATGCTTCGTACCAACGGGAAAAGTGGTAACGGGAGAACGGGTAGTAAGAAATTATCTTTCCGTACTTATCTATTTCACATAACGTCTAAATGGTTAAACCGATTAGGTTGAAATTTTATATTAATGTTTCTATTGATTTCCTGTAAAATATAAAAATACAATTGGACCCGTTAGATGGCGTTGCTTTCATTATGTTAACTACAAAGTAAACGTGCGAAGCCGGGAACGGCAGCTAGCGTGAAATAAAATATTTTCTATTATATTCTATTTTACTGGCGAAGCCGCGAGTGAAGGCGATTTTAATATAAAACAAAAACAAATTAATCTCAATATTTGCAGACTCCCAAAGAACTTTTGTTTGAAAACAACCGAGAAGTATTGAAATATTTATGCTAACAAAAAATGGAGCTTCCGCGATAACAGAGCATCATTTGTTCTAAGTTTTGTGTTCTCGTTGTTTTTGTTACTCAACTTGGATTCCACGGGAAATATTCTTTATTTTACAAGTGCACTTGATATTCACAAAAATTACAACTCCAGTATTTTCTCTTGTAAATATCAAAAAGAAACAAAAAGAAAACGCTTAGTACTTATTTTTTTACAAAATATATGTATTTGATTATTTGTAGGGAGCCATAGTGACCAAGTGGTACGCGTTTCGGAATTTGATTTCGTTAATTCAGCCCCCTTAGAACGTACACTATCGTCACGAAGCGATCGCGTCGTTTCGCGCGATTAGAAATGTCAACCTCAAAAAACCTAGTAGGTACTTACAAATTTTTGAATTTGACATTTCTAATCGCGTGAAACGTCGCGATCGCGTCGTGACGATAGTGCACGTTCTAACCCCCCTGGTTCGAATCCCGCCATTTACGAATGAGTTTTTTTAAAGTACATTTTCTGAGGAAAACATCGTGAGGAAATATTATATTATTTGCGCCCGATATGGCGATGGACTTGCCACAGGCCACATCATGGGAACTAATGTCGTTGGCTAATCGTGGGTGCAAATGTACTGTCTGCCCACCCTTTCAGGACGTGGTGTGATGATATTTATTTATTTGAATATTTGTATTTTAGATTTAGGTTTAGGTTTGTTTTTTAGGTAAAGTGGTGACATATTTACCTAAACTCATCGAGTGAAATTTGGCGACATCGAGAAAATACACTGGTGATATAATTCATAAATACTTTACTAATGTACTTTAGATGAACTAAATTTTACAAAATCCTACTATAATCGGCCAATTTTACTTAATATGTAGGTACACGACATTGTAGAAAAACTGCGTCCATTTTTTGGCAATGAAGCCTAGTCTGTGCGGACGGACTACCGGACCTTTAGAATATCAAAATGCCTTATTAAAAAAACAATAAAAATAGTAAAAACATAGTTTGAAAATTTTTAAGTTTATAATATTTTATTATTTATTATTACCTACTTAATTACTAAAATAATAAAGTAGATACCTCACTACTTACTTCGGCTCTAGATACCTACCGAGATTGTTATTATTAATAATTCTGAGTCAAGAAGGACCTATTAGGTCGTATGAGGAAAAGTTTTGAGCGTAGTATTACCTATGTATTCCAAATACACAGACTATACAAATTTATCCAACAGTTTTATGATACAAAAAATAAAAGTGTCTTCCGTATCTTTTACTTAGAATAAACTAGGTTAATTAGGTAGTATTTATGTACGTAGGTAATATTTTATATTTACCATAGTTACCTAGCTCTAAAACTTCCACATGTTCATAAACTTAAATGAAAAACACTGGTATTTAGGTACCTACTGTTTTACTTAATATTTATCATTTATATATTTTTGTTTACTTATATTGTATTATTGGCTTAAAAATAAAGCTAGACAGATTAAACTTAATTCATTCGAGTGTTAGTCCTGTGTTTCTTTAATATAATAATATAAACATTATATCTTCTTTATTACGCTTTTGGTATAAAAACTATTTTATATCAAAGTACTATGTAATGTAACTAATAAAGATTTTTATCTTAATATAAAACTTAAATTTATGATAAAGAAAATTAACTGCCATCTGTGTCTTTCTAGTGAAATAAGTTTATCCTCCGCCTAGTAAAATAGTGCGCAAGTCCTTGCACAGGTGGCGCTGTTACTTATCCTTATGACGTATTCCTTTGGAAACTTTCGTTCTTGAAACTTTTCTACTCTATATTGATAAAATTATTTAGCTAATACTTTTACTATTATAACATCTCAAAACAAGTAGGTAGACTAAACATGAAATATTGATTACATTTATCCTGAATATAACGTTTTATACATATTTAGATGTATTTACTCATATATAAATATAAATGAATAAAATCCCATGATGTGACAAGTAGCAAGTCTGTCGCCATATTGCACACAAACCCCGATTCTAACAACGTTTTCCTTCATCGTTAGAGCACTCAGAAAATGTACATACTTACTTATATTAAAAAACGAATCGGTAGGTAGGTACATGGCAGGCTTTTAACATGGACTAACAAAACCGAGGATGATTTTTAATTAATTAGTTAGGTAAATTCAATAATGGCTTATGTTTAAAAATAGATTCAAGAAGTATAACTAGCTACTAACTGATATTCGCGTTAATTTATGACAGACTTCAAAATGGAGAAGATACTCAACTTAGTAGGTAAACTTGCACATAAGGTCTAACAGCCCGACCACAGGGCAGCGGCGCACCTACAACATCTATGATGTCTATAGGCCGCCTTCGTCTCTTACCATCAGGAGACCCGTGTGCCTGTTCGCTGTCTATATGAAAAAAATCTGTTATGTTTTCTTTTGCCCACTTTTTTATAAATAATACCATAAAAATTTTGCAAATAACATGATCCAATAAATATTTTAAACCTTCGCACTTTTGGCAGCGTTTCCGAACAGTTACTTTGTGACATTTTTCATTATATTACATGAATAATTTAATCGCATCCAAAGTCCAACGGCCAACAAGAATTTAAACGCAGTAAAACAGCAAAATACCGACTTCAACTTTATTATGATGTCATGTCACCGATGTAACTGTTCGGAAACGCTGCCAAAATTCCATGGGTTGAAAATATTTATTGTCTGTATTTTTTTCGTGGGATAAGACAGTGAACAGGCACACGGGTTTCCTGATGGTCAGAGACAACTGTGGCCTATAGACACCATAGATGTTGTAGGTGCGCCGCTGCCCTGGGTGTGCGAGTACGCATGAAGGATTCCGTACTATTATCTATAAAAATGTTGTTATAGCTGCAATAGAAATACATCATCTAAAATTTCAACTATCTAGATGTTACAATCTATATAATAATAGCTGTCTGCCCGCGGCTTCGTCCTCGTGAATTATTTTAATAACAACACAACTTTCAAAGGACAGACATTTTTCCGACTTATAATACTGATTGCATAAAAACATACCCTGTTTTTAATGTATTCGTTTATAAAGTAGTCTATATCCTTCCTCAAGGTCAACTCTATCACTGTATTAAATTTGATCAAAATCGGTTCAGTGGTTTAGGCGTGAAAGCGTAACAGACGGATAGAGTTACTTTCGCATTTATAATATTAGTACCTACGGATAAAAATGAACGTTTGTCTGTATGTCATCGATGAACTCGAAAACTACTGGGCCGTTTATTATGAAATTGGTATATATAGGTATATAATGTATATATGTGTATTTTTCCACGGAGAAGGGTGGTATGATATGCTCATCGATGTCGCCATTAGATGGCGCTGGCGTTATTGGCGAGCCGATTACAACTACTATAAAAACGGCAAAAAATCACGTCCGTTGTAGGTACATGGGAACACCATTTAGGTATACATATATTTAATTTAATCTGTTTTTAGTATTTGTTGTTGTAGCGACAACAGAAATACATCGTTTGTCAAAATTTCAACTGTCCAGCTATCACGGATCATGAGATACAGTTTGGTGACAAACAGACTTAGTAATAGGGTTCCGTATTTTACCGTTTGGGTAAGGATCCCTAAACAACGAGCTGTAGAACTGGAGTGCATTTTAGGAGGGTATAGAACCCTTTGTGCGCGAGTCCGACTAGTTTTTTGTTACTAGTTCTTTATTTTATGGAATTTTACCACCCACATTTAGAGATATGAAAAATCCCATCTCCTGATCCTATCTCTCCACCATTTTTAAGCTAAATCAGTTCAGCCGTTCTTGAGTTATAAATAATGTATAAGATGTAGAAAGCATTATTTATAATATCACCTTTTTTCACTCTTTTTTCAAATACATTATATTTGTACCGAAACTCATATTTACAGACGCAATTTTCGCACAAAGTTTTCTCTTCATACATAATTCATATCACATTTTAAAATATACCTAAACCAAGTAATGAAAACATATTTTTTGTTTTGTTTCAGATTTTAGTCTAATCTAACAAAATGGCGGCGTTCGTAGCAAAGCAGATGGTTGGGAATAAATTGAGCGCCGTAAAAGGTAAGAACGTTTATTCCATTCCTAAAATTTACCTACTTATTAGTTGTTGCTGCGAAGTAAAAAGAAAATAAAAAAAAAAAACTTAATTTCAACAACCAATAATTATAGTGAATAATTTCATTGCTAAGTAATTAGGTTATAATAATTGTCAGTTTACAATGAAATTAATTTTTAGAAAAAGATATTCTTATGTCAATGGCAAACTTACGAATCTGCAGTTTTTGTAAATTTGACATTTCTATTAAAAACTACACCTTATGTTGTCTCACACCATGGCTTAAAATTTTCAAAATTCTGTAACGGTTATACAAATTTCATAGTGCGAATCTCACTTTTTGTTGATACACCCATATTAAACTTTCAAAACTGATGTCAGTTGTTTTGGCGTTGTTAAAAATGTGAAGTCCGAAAAAAATGAACCGCGGTCGACCTACGACTCTGTCATATTCGTGAATTGATATTGTAGCACACTTTAATGAATCGATATAACAACTCGCAGCAAACATATTCGTAAGTTCCCATTTGTAGAATTTATTATTTAAGAGACTCAAGTAACCCATAGTAAACTTTCGAAAGTGGCACTTTTAAAAGGGAAACGGACGAACGGAACGGAACGCACAAGCGGATTTTAAAACTAAAACTAATCGCAGAATTTATTGAATCCCTCTTCTAAAATTAAAGTTTCAAAACGCTCCCCTGTAAAATTTGTTTTTGTAGTTTCGTGAGTTTACCTTAAAGGTGAAGATATTGTGTCGGACACCGATCGATATACTCGTACTTGGTGTAGAAATGTATTGAACCCCGCACAATGTAGGGAAAAGAATAATTGTTTTACACAAAAATTAAAAACTGTAACAATTAAAATATTTTTACACGCATTTAAAACAAAAATAAACATCTGAACACCGATGGAAATTTCACTAAGTGAAAATTTCAATTATACTGAAATTCCGACCATTTGCCGGTGAATCTTGGATATTTATAATCTTCTCTCTATCTTTCTCTCTCTCTCGTTAGGCGAAATAATTAAATTAATTTTTAGTGATGCCTGTAAACATAACTCGCTTTCGCGACAAAACAATCTTAATATAGCAATGCCAATATTAAGATTGCTATAGAAACTGAAAACTTATAGGTAATTATTGTTAAAAAATCTGTATATTACACTTTTTTGGACCATGAAAAAAATTTAAAACGGTTTCATATTTTAGCCGAGTGATTGACTGTTTTTATTCATAACATTTAAACAAGTAAAATTTACTCATACATATATCAAAGCTCATTGTTTGATGTCTGATTTTAACTACTAAGAATAGTTAAGAACAAATTATTATTAAGCGAAACTGTGACAAACCGAATTACTGAAATTCTCTACTAAATTTTTATTAATTTATTTTTTTTTTTTGAAAATGTATGCCACAAAAAAAATTACAAAAGTGGACTTAATGTTACACAGTATTCTCTACCAGTCAACCAAACTTGATTCGAAATATACATGAAGGGGTGCACAGAATGATTAATTAAGGATATTTTATGTAAATCAAAAAAATATATAAACTTATACTTATATGTATAAGTATTGAATAAAATTGTATTGCTCACTATCAAAAAATTTTTGAATTACTTAAAAAGCCTATACACAAAGTTCCATGGTTTTAAATTTGATAACGACCAACTCTAATTCAAACTTTCACCTCATATTTCCAACCCTTTAACCTGTCTTCTCGTAATAATATAAGGTATGATATTATGACGTCTTTACTCAAGGTCAGCTCGATCGTTGTACGGAATTTTATTAAAATTAATACAGAGTTTAAGCCTGAAAAGCGTAAAATAGACTTACAGAGCTACTTTCGTATTTTTAATACTAGCGATCCGCCCCGGCTTCGTACGGGTAAGCTATACATGTTATATACATAAAAACCTTACTCTTGAATTATTCTATCTATTTAAGAAAACGCATAAAAATCCGTTGCGTAGTTTTAAAGATTTAAGCATACATAGGGATATAGGGACAGAAAAAGCGATTTTGTTTTATACTAATTAGTGATTAGTATAAAACAATAATGGATTTTGATAATATCAGCGATGGAAACTATATAACATACCTTCCAAACACCATAAAATGGCATTTTAATTATTCTTTTATTCGACTTAACTAAAATTTTATAAAATGCCTAAGTATTAAAAGTATCTATCTCAGCGCGAATATCACGCGAAGTGCGATCACAATATTACGGGGCAAAATCAGGATTGGCTAAATCAGCGTGGGGCACGCGGGGCGCAGCCGCCACGTCAGCGGTGCCCTGCGATACGCTCGACGTAGTTGACTTTTCCTACTATTTCTAGCGACACCTTTGCATTTTAATCTGTTCAAGATATCGAGTGATGCTTTGAACTTTTAACTTTGATACTAACAGATATATTTTTAAGTATCATTTGATAACGAGCGTGTAAATTCGAATAAAAAAATATATTTACAAAACTATACATCGAAATCTTTGTAATATCTAAGAATGTTATTTATCTATAAGTCTTTTCTTTAAATTTCCGATGCTAAATTCTTTGAAAACTGAAGGAAATAGGTACTTAGAACAAGCAGACGTATATTCTCAAGGCATTCCTATATAGAACTTCCATTGTTTAGCTGTACAATCATAAATATCTGAATATAAAAAGAATCTGTAAAAGCAATAATATAACAAAATTATTAGACAGATTGCCCAAATCAGTGTGGGGCACAGAAAGGTGACGATACCCTTCGATATGCCGAATGTAGTTGATACCATCTGTGACACTTTTATTTTATACTTTAATTTTTCAAACGGTTTCCTTGAACAAAATTACAGATCGTCATTATAGAGAGTTACATAATTACAAATCAATAGCCAGTATGTCGAGCTTCGTAAAGATCATTTTGTTTCAAAACTAAACAAATGTTTAATATTAATTTTAATTTAAATAGATAATATAAATATAATATAAAAAAGTATTTACAAACAGGGTAAATTAACAGTCTATTACCTATTTTTATCTAAAATTATTTTTTTATATGGAGGAATGGTAGACAAATCTATAAATAGTTATAAATTAAGTAAGACTGCGAAAAAACTTGGATTTCACTATTATGACGCCTATACTTCCCGTCATGAGAAGCTATAATTTTTGTAAACAAACTTATTTTACCAAGTAAATATTTTTACTGTGTAAAAATAATGAACTGACCATATTCAATCGAAGTAAAAATGTAGACGGGTTATATGAAAGTAGTAACCTTTTTAATTTAGTCTAATATTATTTGACAACTATCGTTTTTTCTTCGTGGTACGGGAACGCGCCGATCTCGGGGAATGCAAACTTTCGCTTCGCTATTTTGAAATAAACGTCATTCGAGTAATACGCACAAATATGTTTCATTTCTTTATTAAAATCGCGGATTTTTTTGTTATTATTAATGTTGTTATTTTTCGTTATCACTTTGTTACTGTTGTTAGTTTTGTTAATTATTGCCTTAATTTTATCGTTTTTGTTGTTTGTTACTGCGTATTTATATACAATGGAATGGATGAATAGTAAAAACATCATTATTATTTATATTTCTATTTGTATTTTTCTATGGATACTTGCAGCAATTCCTTTACTAATAATTTATTAAATATTTAATAAAATGAATCCTTTTTTCCTTTGACCCAAATGTTAGGAACTTCTGAATGTTTGTTTACATAATTTATACCTTCTCGTGACAGATAGTATAGGTGAATATTCCTTTTATTGTTATTTTAAGAAACGCTAAAACAATTGCCAATTGATATGCAAATACCTCTGAAGTATGTGCCCATGTTATAAAATAAGGATTGTTAAAATTAAACTGGAACTAGCTGAGTAGACGTGTCACAAATATACAAAAATAAATAGGTAGTAATATTGAGATTCTATTCTTTTTTTAAAGTAGTATAGCTGTTCCCGCGTCTTCGTCCATATTCTCGTAAGTCCAGTAGATATACTAGAACAAAGTACTAGATGGTAATAGGGTCGATTTAGATATTTAAATGTGATAGGTGGCAAGTCTATCGCCACTTCGGGCACATTCAAATCTCGGGCAATGTAATGCTTGCGCGGAATAATCTGAAAAACATTTAAGAAAAGTTCCTGACCTGGGACTTGAACCCGGGACCTTACGTGGCTAACGGTCTCAACAGGTGTCAGCTGTACCGTTACACCACAGAGGCGATCATAAAATACTAGCGATCCGCCTCGGCTTCGCACGGGTAGCTATAAAACCTTCCTCTTGAATCACTCCACCTATTAAAAAAACCGTATCAAAATCCATTGCTTACTTTCAAAGACTTAAGAATACATGGGGACAGACAGAAAAGTGACTTTGTTTTATAATATGTAGTGATATATTAGTAAATAGAATATAGTAGCTGATTATAGATTAGTAAAATAAGCTTTACTGTAAAATATTTAAAAACTTCAACGTTAAGAATACACAAGTCACTTCGCGAAAAACATCTTTGTCTTAGAAATCGATTTTCGAACCCCACATCACAAAGGAGTCGGTGGAATTTATTAATTTAAAATCGAATAACCCATATCGTTCAGTTCTTTAGATGATTGTTCTAAAGGCCGCCCGACAGCAATGCGGCAAGAATGCGGCACCTCTTAATATGCGGTGCTGTACCACGACAAATATTGGAGAGGATCAAAATGTAAGGAATTTCTGACGGTTTGAGGCATTCGGATAGGGACGTGCGTCTATTATCGATGTCGATAACATTCTACGGTATATCGATTTGAATTTCTCAGACGTTGGCACTTTTAGGTAACGTTAAATTGCTCGAGTTTTGAATTGTTGTATACAAACTGGTGCTCACCACTTTGCCTACGTTTTTAAGATATCTTCACGCTAGATTCCTGGCGTGGTCTGCAGAGACCACCGAGTGCAAAGTGTCACGATCCCACGATCCACGATCTAAACACTTGCCTAGCTCACGTTCATTAATCTCGTCGTGGAAACACGCCGGTTTCGGAGACTTAACACCACCCTCGGATAATATTAGAGATATTTGATTGTGGAATGTCAACCCAGGTCTCCCCGGTCATACATCCATCCACTTTCGCATTGTATATCTGTTTCTGTCAATCTTTTATCTTACGCTGTTTCTACGCTTTGTTTTATTGGAATGTGATAACACTATCACCTGCTTAAGGAATAATCGTGTGATGTACATTTTTCAATCATTTCAGAACAGTGCACAGTCTGTCAGGCGAGATGACAGGTTTTTAAGGACTTGTCTATATATGTTATTTTAAGTGTTAGTGCTCGACATTGTGTGCCGGTTCGTAGAGTAGGTTAATCAGTGAACTTTTGCAGGAGGTTTAAAATCCATGCCTCCGTCGGGAAACGTGGTTTCCCAGCGTTGGTTCCGGGTTCCATTTAAGAAAATGGGCTTCTACCATCTTAGCCCCGTATGTTATCCTGGTGTTCGTCCGGGTCTCCTGTGTAGAATAGAACATCTGCCTCCCTACCAGATTGCTCGTAAGAGGCGAGCATAGGTTAACTGGGTCACTTCCAACATGACTACTAGTGGTAGAGGTAGAGACCCCCTACCTATTTCTGATACCATATTGACAATGTCGTGTTCCAGTCAGGAGAGTAGGGTAGCCCGGTAGACTTGCACATAAGGTCTAACAGCCAGACCACAGATAAATGATCTACAACATCTATGGTGTCAATAGGCCACGGTTGTATTTTACCATCAGGAAATCCGAATGCTTATTCGGTGTTTTGTCCCATAAAAGAATAGATATACTATATTCACAATATAAACATGTAGAAGTTTCAAAAAGCGCCAACGATATAAAATATAAAATTTACTCACATAAAAGGTTGCCTAATTAAAATTATGCAAAACATCCAAAGCTTATCATAAATCTTACCACACTAACGTTGTCGTGTGAAAATCCTCAGTGATAAAATATTGCCCTCCTATGTTCCGTACGCTCGTTAAATTTTCGTTGATTGCCAGCAAACATTTAGGTCGCATTCACTGGATGGAGGTATTGGACATAGCATCACGTCATTGGACGTCGGCTCTAGTGCACCTAATGGACGTCCAATCCGGTTTCATTTTACCGAGTAATAGCGCGACGGTGATAAATGTGAAAACAAAATCTTCGATTATATAATCTGTATTGTGATGGCGTTTATAAATGTCAAAAAATCATGTTTGACATTTATATACGTCAACGAATTTCAACAACATGATTTTTTTTATAACAGATAGCTTAGCGTAATGACCCTTGACTCACCTGAAGGAAAGTGAAGAAGTGGTCAAAGGTGGAAGCACGCTAAAGTAAATGCTAGCTATTCACTTTTTGTTTAAGGCCGTTTAAATTGTAACGGTCTGGAAATCCCTTCCCAGATAGAGAGTTCCAATTCTTGGCCGATCTAATACCAAATATGGGTGATACCAGTACGTCTCGAGTTACGGCTGAGAAATGGAGCTGGTGGAATTAAATTGTGAAGTTCCTGGGTACACCCACCAAAGTGCGTCCTGTAGAATACAAGCCCGTCGCCATATAGGACATAAATCTGAAATATTATTGGAATAATTTGCCCTATCCGCGATTCAAACCGTGGGCCTCGTGCCTCAAACTTGAATACTTACACTTGACCACAAGTTTTTCAAAAAAAAATTTTTATGAAAAAGTACCTTCACGCCTATTATCCTCGAAGTGGTTGACAGAAGTGTGCTAGTATATCCACGAGTCGTAAGTCCAGTAGATATACTAGAACAGACCCACGATTAGCCAAGGTACTCGGGTCCTGATGTGATACGTGGCAAACCTATCGCCACTTCAGGCGCATTCCAATGCCGGGCAATGTAATGCTTACTCAGAAAAATCTGAAAAACATTTTAAGAAAAGTTGTCCGACCTGGGAATTGACCAGCGATACTTGTACCATTACACCACAGAGTTTTATAGGTTTACTAGCTGTCCGCCCGCATGAATTATTTTAATAATACAGACAACTTTCTAAGGGCAGACATTTTTCCGACTTATAATACTAATCTTGAAAAAACATACCCTCTTTTTAATTTAATCGGTTAAAAAGTAGCCTATGTCCTTCCTCAAGGTCTACTCTATCTCTGTACAAAATTTCATCAAAATCGGTTCAGT
>DVZL01000094.1:0-30689 GCA_018236625.1 Lasaia peninsularis
AAAGTCACTTTCTCTGTCTGTCCCTATGTATGCTTAAATCTTTAAAACTAAGCAACGGATTTTGATAAGGTTTTTTTCAATAGATGGAGTGATTCAAGAGGAAGGTTTTTATGGATATAACGTGTATAGTATACCCATTCCAAACTGGGGCGAGTCACTAGTTAATTATAAAACAAAATTATAGATGATTCTTACATTAAGGTGCGAGTCCGACTCGCGCTTCACCGGTTTTTTTGTATTTATGCTACGCGATATTTCCGACAATTATAAATCAATTTTTATATAAAAAAAATATTTTTACGTTTTTTCGGAATAGCTCAATATGGTGGTTCCAATAGTTTATCTAATCATCATAATGGACTCGATGTCAGTTTTTTTGCAATTTTACTGCGAAATAAATAATTATGAAGAATTAATAAAGAACTCAAAGTTTCGCTAGACTCGTCTTGGCGGGGTACTTCCGTGTTTCCAGATTCTAATGTCATTTTATATAACGTGAATTTTAATGCCTCATTAAAAATATTTATGTAAGCTGAAAGAATTATAAGAAACCTTTGTAAATCATTATCATGAATAAACAAGCGAAGTAACTGTATAAATTCAAATTAACAATGCATCTTTTTTCCTTACCATTAAGTATTGCATCGAAATGTTTTATTGCTGATTGGTTTTTGCATTTCCTTTGTTTTATTGTTGAACAACGTATCACTATCTTTGTTTTTGTTAGATAAAATCATTTCTCGATTGAAATATTAGTGTTCATGAGTTCATTCATATAGCTATGAAAGTATTCCTTGAGCGAACCAGATGCTCAATGTAAGCAAAAAGCCTACATCTAGAAAATGGCGTTCATCCTTGCTTGCTGATTTGAATAAAACTTCTGATATTTTATTACAAAGCTTAATAACATTGTCAATTAAGTTAGAGTATTTTGCGTTATCTGGATATGACTAACAGCTCCAACAATAATTACTTCCGCCATAATAGTTGCCTGTCATGACGGTTTTATACAGAAATAAAGTAATTGCCAGTTAGAAAAACTTTTGTTGTTTAAGAATGTACTATAGATGATGAAACGATCAAATGAAGGCTTTGAGTAATTGTAGGTTAGCACGAGAATCCAAAAAATATGTTCGCACATCACTTATGCCTTTTTTAAATTATTGACAACTTTTATTAAGGGGTTTGTTCATTCGAATATGTATCTAATGTGACCCGAGCAAGAAACTTAGAAGTCTGCGGCCCGGTAGCAGTAGAAACCCTGGAAATCACAGTTAATCAAACTAAGTTATCCAACGTGTATCGTATTTTTTAACCGATATTGTTAGGTAAGAGCTAATTGTGGTTTACATACATATATGTTGTTTAGGCCTAATGTGCATGTCTACCGGCTACCCCACACTCCGGACCGGAACACAACATTGTCATTATGGTAGCAGGAATGTTAGTAAGACGGTGGATACCCCTACGCGAGCCAGTTGTTGCGCAGAACTCTACCTCGCTTCTGTCGAGCTGCCTAGCAGGAAGGTTATTTATACAAATAAATAAAATTAAAGTGTCTGTATGTAATATTAAAATAACCACTTTTTACTAAGTGCATATGTATATTTACATATACCAAAACAACAATTTTTTTTTAATTTTTGGTTGTCTCTCTTTCTATTTGTACCAGCTAATCTCTGAAACGACTGGACCTATTTTGACGGGACTTTCATTGGCTGGACAGCTGATGTAATAAGGAACTGCTTATTTAGTTTAGAAATGTATAAAATAAAAAAACGCGGATGAAGTCGCGGTTATAGATAGTATTTAATAATACTTAAGTAATTACGCATTACTTTACGACTATGACGATTGAAAATGGTCCATAGTCATCGTTAACCTGACATTTGTGATGTTGTATAACATGACTCTTATCTTCAACAATTTAAACGTCCCAGTCATCTCGGACATTAATCCCTTACGTAATATCGTTTATCTTTAATTGTTATCATTTTGTTGCAGCCACCAAGTTCCAGGAAAATTTACTGAAGACAATGATACAGATTGAAAACACTTTCTTCGAACTCGGCAGGACGTGCCAAAGGAACTGTCTCATAATATGTGATCGAGGAGCCATGGACGCTAGTGCATGTAAGTAGATTTCAAAAGTAACGATTACTTGTTGGGTGACCGAGCATTGTGTTTAGCGCCATCTAAAGCCAGATTTTCTTTTAGTTTTTTTTTATGAGGAAACGGATTATTGCTAGGATGACATATTATGCATTTTAAAAGTACAAAATCATCAAAATCGATAAATAAACGTTAAATAGACGTGTTATCCTGTAGTTCAGTTTAACAATGGCCCTTGACTTTAATTTCCAAAGTCACTAGTCCCGTTTAACCTGAATACCATAATACCGCTCTTTTCAACCGACGAAAAAGGCTTTTTGTATGTACGTTACTAGATATTACAGACAATTATGAACCGATTTTACAGTAACATGCCTCAAACCAATCGGACCGATTGGTTCAGTACTTTTCGAAATATGATTAGGCTGATCGAAGGCATCACATGTAACTTGGAAGTTTTTCCGCGTTTCAATAATATTAATAATATACTGAAATAATAATATAATTTTTTTGTAGTAGTGTGAGCTCTTTTAGTAATAGTTATTTAAAGCTCTGAACCTCACTTGTTTCAAATAAAACTGAAGTGACTCAAGTATTATGTAAATTACACTCAACGTCTCTCAAGGAGAACCTTCTAACAATTACATAATCATAAAATACACATAATTTATCTTGGAGATTCATTGCCACCCACAAGGACGGAGATTTTATTATGTAAACAAAGTAACATATGTTTTGTATGTATTGCAATAAAATACAATGTATTAAAATACCCATGTGAATTGTAATAAAACACAATAAGAGATATTTTTCCTAAAAACAAAACTATTTTTTAAGGGGACAAAAGGCATCTCAAATTAGAAGGGCGTTTATACAAAAACAAAAACTTGACAGTTCAAAACCTAATATTTTTAAATACAAAGAATTGTTACCAAAATAAACACAGCTATCTCACTGTCATAGCGTCGGCTTCGTCAACGTCACAAAATAATAAATAAATATCGTCACGCCCATATCTCTGAAAGGATTGACAGAGGTGCATATGCACCCCCGATTAGCCGAAGACATTAGGTCACATGAGGATTTCCTTCACCGTAAGAGCATTCGGAAAATTATTTATTTATTTATAAAAAATGAGAAGTTGGTTAGTCTTTGTTGGGAATGTAATTTCCAGATTACATTTAAAAAAGAAAATTGTTGAAATTAAATTCAAAAAGAGGCGACCTTATTAGAGTGATATAGCCAGCCCTATTATAATGAGATAGATATTCAATATTGATGACAGGTCTTTGTTAGGAGTGTGACCTGATTGTGAAACTTAAAATATTTCTCATTCTGTCAGCGTTAACCGATTGAGAATTAAAATTAGTTTGCAAAAAATGTTGACTTAATCCCTTATATTACTGAGGGTGCGATATATGAAGAATAATTTCCTCTCAAAAAAGATAATCTTTATTTGCACCAGAGTAAAAATAATATTCTATCGCCATTGCGGATAACTGAAACAAACAGCATTTGAAGGCAAGAAATAATACTCTCTTGTTTTTACCTACGATGCACGTGATTGCATTATCATAACTTTCATAACAGTGCGGTAAATATAGGATTATTGTGGAACATATTGTTTCGATATCAGTGCGATAAGGATTTTTTTGATGTAAACACGGAACTTTCCACTGCGCACTGAAAAACTTGAAGGATGCGGATCCACGATACCGACCCATGGCCAGACTGGTCATTTTATACGAACTAAAATTTACTCAGCGTGTGTTTGCTACTTATAAAAACTTGCATTGTAAGTTCAAAAGTTGGAATTCTGTGAATTTAAAGTTTATGTTTTTTTAGATAATATCGTTTAATAGTTACTTAATTAAGTAGTAACCATTAAACGACAAAAGTCAAATTGCTGTGCTGTATTTACAACTCCTATGATAAAATTACAGTTATAATTTACTAAAGTTTAAGGGGTGTCTGGCTACGTTGCAACAATCTGGCTGTGAATGACCTGATTATATATCGTCCCTAAGAAAATTACGCTTTATGATTCGAAATTATTTAGGTTTTTTAGAAGTACAATTAATAAATTTCAGTTGCTCTAAATTTATGAAGGTCTGTATTTTAAAGGATCTCGGACTTATAGATTGCATACCACTTACACGTGTACAAGGAAAACAAATGAAACTCAGTGTAACCAACAATAATCATATCGTGATAGTGTAGAAGACTTAAGAGTTTTAGTACCTATAGCAAAACTTCTAATAAAATTCAATATACCTAATAGATATAAACACCTTATACACATATTTTCAAGTAATTTATTCAATGAAGATAAGGAGAGTAAAAATGAATAAACATGTTTCATAAATTTAAAGAACAAATAGAAACATTATTCGTTCTTAGTTTTTGTGATTTTTGCTAAAACTGATTAGTGCTCTAACAATCGCATGAAGGACAATCGCTTTTATAACTTTTTGTCAAATTATCTACTTATTGTTAGGTTCTGTTAGCGTTAGGAAATAATTATTCTGTTGGTATCTTCAGTTTACTATTCAATATTATTTTTAGAGATCACTACATTTTATAAAACAAAGCCGATTCCACATGTCTGTTTGTTCATATGTTTGGTTAAATCTTCAAAACTACGCAAAGGATTTCGATGCAGTTTCTTTTAGTAGGTAGGGTGATTCAAAAAGGTTTTTATGTATAATATAGTAGAGAAACACAGAAAATTTTTGAGATTTCTAATGTGATGTCGTAAATAAGCGCATTTTTTGCTTATATTGCAAACACTGGCTAAACCCTACGAGATAAGTCAAAATAATGTACTATGGAATTGTACACAAAAAAGGCTACAGAATAGTTTATCTCTTGGGGATAGCCCACAATAACAACTTTTGTATCCTTTACTTTTTACTGGAAATAATGACTTATTGACGAACCGATTTAAAACTACACAGCATTACTCCTTATCCAGTTAAGTATGTATCTTAAACATATATCAATATGGCCCTAGATAGCATGAGATTTAAATGAATATAATCGAAGATATTACAGATTTAAAATGCAGTACAAAGGCTATACTTCCACCCGAGCAAGCCGGGGCGGGCTGCTAGTTATATAGAAATACTATAATCTTTAAAGAGAAATATCTGTTGTGAATCATCGATACACTCTGAAAATAAGAAACAGTTTAAAAAAAAATTCTATTGCAAATTTCTTTTATTCATAACAATATTATCTAATTTTAGCACCGTACACGGACGTAGCCTCGGAAAACTCTTGGTTGTTGTTCATAGAGTGACAATATATTTTCGTAATTGTCGTTATTGATAAGATATAGTATAAATAAGAATAAATAATGGAGACTTGATTACACCTTGAAAATCACTTTCATTAATATAATGCTATCTTTACTACGTAAGTACCTCATATCTTGGCAATGTGTCTACTCGGGAAAATTGGGTCGAATCTGTCGATATTGTTTTGATGAAAACGTTGTTACGTAAAACAAACTTTTTTGTTTTTTTATACCATTGGAAGGCAAACTATATGACAGATAAAATATAGACACCAAATGTGGTGACTCTTGAGAACACTTAGTGACTACCTTATGATCTAAACCAGAACATGAGCAAGCAAGTTGCAAGTACTGGAAACATGAATAGGGTACCAACAGGGTTGGTTAGGTAGCCTACTCCAATATCATCTGATATAGGGACGGAATAAGGCTAGTACAAGGACAATCCGATCTAGGCAAGTCATTGCAAAAACCACTACTGTAGTCTGACTGGCAGTCCAGTAATTTAAAGAACTAGATAAAGATTATCGCCAAAGGGCTATTTTATGTAATAAGGAAGCGAACAAGCATATGGCTCTCCTGATAGTAAGAGACAACCGTGGCCTATAGACACCATACATGTTGTAGGTGCGTCGCTGTCCTGTGGCCGGGATGTTAGCCCTGGTGTGCAAGTCTACCGGCTACCTTACTCTCCGCACCGGAACACGACATTGTCATAATGGCAGGCGGTGGATCCTTACCCGAGCGAGTTGCTTGACAGCACTCTACTCTCCACAGGGGGTCTTTTGAGTCCATACCCCAAAATAGATATATTTCTGTTCTTAAAAAACAAAACTTAAGCATTACTTTACTATAAAATTTCAGTTATATCAAAGGAGACATGGGAGAGCATGCTGAACAACAACAATTGGAACTCAGTAGAACTACGGGACAACAGATACAACCACATCGTGCACATGGTCACGGCGGCCAACGGTGCTGAAGACTTCTATTCCACTGAGGTAAGAAACACTACTACCATGATCAGAAACTGCAAGGAAAGTGTTTTAAATATTGAAAACGCCAAGAACTTATTATTATTTTACATCCAATATATTATGTTAGAAAAAATAACTTACTTTATCTCGTGAACTGCATACTTGTTTATTTATATATCCCTAAAAATATTATGACCTGTTTAAATAGTAGCAAAAAGGACTAGTCTTACATAAGAACACAATTATTGTAAGCCAAGAATGAAACCCTAAATCTCTATGGTTTATAAGTCAAACTTGTCAGTGCTTGTCACTGTCGTGTTTTGGTGTGGAGGGCAAGGTAGCCAGTTAACTTATTTTCGCAAGAGGCTTTTCAACCCAGCCTCGGGTTGGTAACGCACCGTCACTTTCTTTGATGTCTATAAACGACGTATATTTCTTGCCATCAGGGAATGTCTGCTTGCTTGCCTTCCAGTACCATAAAAAAATTAAGTTCTTCAATACTATGTTTTTGAAGGAGGGTATTTAATTTGTTTTTAAAGAAAACATATTTCAGAATAAAGGAATAATTTGAGGAAAATTCTGAATATTAAAATTAGTTATAATTTTGTTATTAATACATATTAATTTAAAATTTTAAAAACATTATGTATATAGGTAAGGAAAATCATGGCTGCCAACTGTGTGTTTTTTCGTGTATCTAGACAGGTTTAAATGCATTTCAAAAAACTGGGGCAAAATTTAGTTAACTCAATATCTTCGTATCGAATTCATGTACTAAAAATCAATTTCCATTTTTTTTAATAATCAAAATATTTGCCCAACTTACTATAGGAGAATGTGTTAGTGTATTGAAGAATTTTGTAACTTAATAAAACTTCCTGCTCTGGCTCACTGGTTGAAATGCTAACGAATATGCCTAATGTGATCGACCCAGCGTGAGTGTTTGATTCCCGACAAAGGTAGTTATTAGTATTGTTGAACTAAAGATATAATGTTCTTTCTTATGCAATTGATTGAACAATGTTGGTCAATGGTGATAAATAGTCAATGGTAAAAGAATAATCTTGTATTTCTAAATTTAGGAGAACATTTATCATTTACTAGTCTGCACAGACATATCGTTGGCCACCTGTCAATGATAACATTGAATGATATTGTGCGAATGAAGAGTAAATGATAAATATCTGAAACACATAGACATCGCTAAAATAAGGATAGGTAACTGCATTTACTTCTTATCTGGGTACAAATACATATCTTGTTTAGAACAGAAATTTAATAAGTTTTTGTTAATTATATGATATTAATAACTCCTCTTTCTTCACTTGAAGGGTCAAGTTCAATCATAAAATGCTTCCATAGCGAGATCATAAAATGTTTCTAAAGCAATACCTGTCATGTCTTCATTTTTTCTCGTGTTGGTCCAAGCCCCTTGTGTAGAATAGACTATCTGCTTTCCTACAACTACAACACAACACTGCCAACAAGACCACTGGTGGTAATGTACTGTGCAGGAACTCGCCCGGGTAGGATTTAACGCTTTAACTATTCCTGTCGCCATAATGACATTTTCGTGTTCCGGTCCTCTGTGTAAGATTACCGGCAGACTTGCACACCAATACAAGTCCTGTAAGACCTAAGAACTGAGTAGATTGCTAAAAGCAAATAAATGAACTGGAACTAACAGTCTGGCTGCTGGAGAGCGACGCACCAACAACATCTTTGGTGTAGTGGGTACATACACCAAAATAGATTCTTTTAGAATTTTTGTCTGTCTGTCTGTTTGTACCCGCTAATCTCTGAAACGGCTGCACCGATTTTGACAAAACTCACTGGCAGACAGCTGTTGTAATAAGGAACAGCTTATGCTTTTTTTAATTTTATTTTAGAAATGTATGTTTATATTTTTAAAATATAAACACGGCTAGTATGTTTGTATTTTTAAAATTTAATTTAATATGTTTTATTCTAGGATCACGCATGCCGTTCAGAAGGCGTGGAGCTTGCAAGGGAATTGGATTACAAAGCTGCAGCCGCTTGGATCGGTCATCCGTATTTCGATGTCATCGACAACTCCACCGACTTCGACAAGAAAATGAACCGTCTCATAGCCTGCGTTTGTCAGCGGATAGGCATCGACACCGGGGACCGCCTCAATGTCAACTCCAAGAAACGCAAGTTCCTCGTCAAATCGCCGCTGGTGCCCGACACAGATTTCCCACCATTTCAAGATTTCGATGTCGTTCACAATTACTTGCAGAGCGATTTCCGCAGAGCCCAAGTCAGACTACGGAAACGCGGTCAGAAAGGCCACTGGTCTTACATTCACACTGTTAGAAAGTTACACCCGACGAACGGACAGTCTGTGGAAGTTCGTACCCAGTTGACTCACAGGGACTACCTGAACATGCTCCCTCAGCGGGACGACGCACACTTCACCATATTCAAGAAGCGACGTTGCTTCATCTACGATAATCAGTACTACCAGTTGGACATTTATCGACAGCCTACACATCCCAGGTGAGTTGCTTATCTTTCCCCAGGTTGGTCCGGGTTCAGTCGTAAAATTGGCCAAATGACTTCCACCCAGGCAGCTCGTAAGAGGCGAACACAGGGTCTATTGTCACCAACACCGTGACATTGACTATGTGGTAGAGTCTTGCAACGACTCGCCCGGATTGGTACCACCGCCTTACCTATTCATGCAGTGCTCGCCATTGTCGTGTTCTGGTGTGGAGGGTAGGGTAGCCGGTAAACTTACTCGCGCAAGAGGCTTACCATCCCAGCCTCAAGTTGGCATCATTTCCACCTTTGGTGACTATAGGCGACGTTTATTTCTTACCATCAGGAAATCCGTCTGTTTGTTTATCTTCCATTATCATAAAAAATAATAATTAAAAAAATACCGCTTTTTTTGTGCCATAAAAGTAGAAATTTTGATGAAAATTGTGATATGTATCTTACAAGTGACTGCGTCTGTATTTTTTTTACTTTTCACAATGGTGCGACTACCCTCGATTTTCCATAATGTATTACGAACTAATTTCGATTTAATACCTTGACGCCTATTATCCTCGAAGGAGTATGTATTTAGTAAAGGTATGCTAGTATATCCACCACTCGTAAGTCCAGCAGATATACTAGAACACACACGATTATCCAAGGTACTAGGGCCCATTATGTGATTGGTGGCAAAAGAAAGGCTATCGCCACTTCGACCACATTCCAATCCCGTGCAATGTAATGCTTACTCAGAATGATCTGAAAAACATTTCAGGAAAGTTTCCCGAACTGGGAACTGAACCCGGGAACTTACACCCCTAACGGTCTTAACAGGCTACAGCCGTACACCAGAGAGGCGAATTTCGATTTCAGATTATGGTATTTTACTTTTAATCAATCATCTCATTGATTTTTAACGGTTTCAGGTGTCGAGGCTTGGTATTACTTGAAACTTATAGTGCAGCGTATGATCAAGACGCGCTGTTGGCAACGCTACCAAAGTTCCTGACCATAGAGAAAGAGGTGACCGGTGACCCTGCTTATTCCATGTACAATTTGTCACTAAAGGAGGACTGGAAGACCTCAACCAAGTATTATGCAGGCTCGGATTGTCATGGTGAGTTGAAAGATATTATAAAAAGACTGTATGTTAAAACTAGTGCAGATACTCGGAGCAAACGTAAGCGTTGAAGTTGAGTTTGATCGTTAATTGGTGGAAAAACAATCCAAGTAGCATTTCTATCAAGCTTATTAAAGCAAATTTTTTATTATACATAAAAAGTTTATACTTGCTTGAGCAACAGTATTAAAAGAACTCTTATTTAATATATCTTGACCCTTTACCGTTCAGACAAATGCCCGCTCCATGGTACCGCACTATTTTAAACATTCACACTAAATAGAACCAATATGTGTTGGCTGCTTTAAATTTTCGAATTGTTGCCATAATATGTATTGGATTTTCCTCTAAACGTGGGGTTCGACATTATTGAGATAATTTTTCTTTCATGAATATCGTGATAACTACTAAATACATTTTAGTAATTATTAATTTATCCTCCTTATAAATCAGGATTCAAAATTGTAAAAATATTTTTCGTTTTTCATAATATTGTGATCAAGTGGTTAACGTACACGCCTAACCGCGAGGCTCGTGTTCGATTCCCAACGGGGACAGGCATTTGTGTGATGAACATTGATGTTTGTATTTCCGGGTATGGGTGTTTATTAAATTTATTCTTGTATCTATTTAAGTATTTGCATGTAATAGTATCGTCGTCCAACACTCATAACACAAGCATATAATTTGCTTACTTTGGGGTTAGATCAATTAGTGTAATTAAATAAATACAGATTCAAAAGATACTGGTAAAATTTTCTTTTTATCAGGATAATAATCACGAGTGTCATTGTGATTGTTCTTGGTACTCTAGTAGTAACTAATTGCTACACGGTGTAATATGATAAACGAAATCAAATTGAGGTATTTCGGTCTTAGTAATCCCCTGCTTAAATATCGAACCTGTATATCAGTGGCCAAAATATATTAGTTTTAGTGTGTAACAGCCCTGTTGTGTAGCTTGATGTTTTATATATTTATTTTAAAAACCACCTTAACTAAAATTTTAATGCAAAATAAATGTAATATAAACAATTTTTAATTAAATTGTGACCAAAGATTAACAAAACATAAATTAAATTAATTTTATTTATTAAGTAAAATATTTCTATAATGTAGATTTTGGTGTGAGTATTTCGTTTGATAAAATGTATTAATTAGTTAACAAAACTCTTCTCTTTTTGTATTATACTCGTACAATTCTTCCATTGTTATTTTTAATGTAATATTTAATTTATTTAATGTTGTATTTATCAGACACGGTGGTCTCATGGCTTTATTTCAATATTCTGTCTGTTTGCCTTCTCTGTTATCGATTATATAAAAATTATAGTTATTAGATTAACAGGATACCGTACCCAAATGGTAAAATCGGGACCCTATTAGTTCAGTCTGTCTGTCTGTCTGTCATGAACCGTAATAGCTAGACGGTTGAAATTTTCAGACAATATATTTCTAATGTCGCTATAATAACAAATATAACAAAAGTAATATATTAAAGGGAGCTCCCATACAACTAACGTGATTTTTTTGCTGTTTTTATAGAATATGGTATGGTACCCTCCCTACGCAAGTTCGAATCGCACTTGGCTGGTTATTTTGATACATAGATTATATGACGATCAATAATGTCAAATACGCTATATTAATTCAAAGAACAATTGTTTTTGATAGATTTGTTGGTTGCCTTAAACATAGCGTAAACAAAAGTCAAATCCAAAAATGCATTGTTTAAATTTGATTATCAATAGTCAGAAGCAATGGCTGGTTTAAATCAAATTCTTGACATTTATAATATTAAAACAAAACAATATTCTATTTCACACATTCTCACCACATATTAAATCTGCGTTTAGGATTTGATGTTGCCAAATTTTTGTGTAATTTTAAATGTTTTGACATTGTCCAATATGTTGAAAAAATACCCTTAGTAAATACACGAGTGTTTAAGGTTTTAGTCATATAAGGCATTGTGTTAAGTGCATGTTGTATAAAATTAGAATTGTGGAAACTGGCGTAATTTTATTAGATTGGTATTGTAATTGTTTTAGTGTTTCACTCATTTATTTTTTACTCTGTGCTAGTTATTTCTTTAGTACCACATTTGTTTCCCCGCACTGTCGTTGTGTTACATTTTTATTATAGAGTAGTGTCCCGTTGTTGGGGAGCCTCTTAAATAAAAATCATTTTACAGATTCAAAAGCTGTTATTCTGGGACACAAGTGTTCAGATATTTGTACAAGCAATCATTCAAGCCTTTCTAGACTTTTAAATGATTATAACTAAGAGTGGAAACTAACACTAACTTTCCTCGTGACTAACATGATTACGCCAGTTTAATTATTTAATACTATAATGGAGTAAACGCAACCTTTGGTTTTATCAGGGAAAGCGAAGTATGGAACATACGCCAGTGATAAAGCAAATGGACATTCACATAAAAGCTGTAGTAAAATGAACATCAATGGCACAGATGCACAGATACATGAGAGTAAACATAATGGTGATGTTCAGGCCAATGGATACGACAAATGTAATGGTCATGATCGTCATAGTAAAATTAACGGCCATGGAAAGGTGTGCAATGGAAATGCAGCAAGTGATGCAACTGTCAGTGAAAACATGGAAACAAGATCACCAAAGATCATGAAGAAGGCTCTTAAAATATAGTGTTTTAGATTCTCACTTTCAATTCCACTTTATAACATTTAATATACACGATCATTATCTAAAAATGTTAAACAATTTTATTCTTAAAAACAATCTCATAAATGATTATAATCTCTGTCGTACATTGTACTTATTCAAATAATTATAAACGCCAAATAAAGTGACTATTTTTATAAATATATCTAAATATCATTATAAAAGAATATTTTTCATAATGTTGCATTAATTGTATCAGCACATATAATAAATGTTTCATTAAATTAATATGTTTTGTGCCTTCATACGTCACAATGTTTTATACATTTCAGATGACTTTTAAATGTACTTAATGCAATAATTTATTGTATCAGTTTTAATGTGTTTCTTTTAAGGTGATAGTATTATCACGTGATTTTTTTGACATGGTATTATTATATCAATGAACTTTTGTTTTAATAGCATTTGCCAAATCTTTGCATATAGTTAGTGACTTAGGTATCTGGTCCCTAGCAAAGTGCATAGTGTATGTGTGCTGCAATGTTTTTTGTTATGAATTAGTTTTCAATAATATAATAAACTATTGATAAATATTGGCCTTGCCTTTCGTGTCAGCGCCTTATGGACCAGATGTATTTGTTTTCTGTAGTACAAATTTAATTGTTCGAATGTAGGGTAGAAATAAAAATCCTTTCTAGCAACGTACATTAAGATAGAATTTGGTGTCGTCATGATCTTAGACATATTTCACTTTGTAGTACTTATTTCTGTAGTTTGCGTCATTTTAATTTATTAAAATGTTTTTAATTATTCAAGATTGTTCATTTATTAGAATTTAAGATTTGAATATTGTTTTGAAAGAGCCCACGGTAGCATTATGGCTGTGCTATGTTTAATGTAAAGCTATATCAGCTTAGTCAATTTTGAAATATTTATGCATTGCACCGATATCTCTATACAGGAGCTTGTTAGAGTAAAAAGTTAATTTTATTGCTACAAGAAACAACTAATCGGATGCAGTTGAAGCTTCACACATAAATTGTTTTTAACATCTGTATGTAGCATTGTTTTTTAAAATAAAGACAATGTATTGAATAGTGTGTATTATTTATTATACCTGAGGTATTTATAAAAGCAAAACTATTTTGAAAAAGCCACGACTTGTTAATCACTACATATTGTAAAACAAAGTCACTTTCTCTGTCCATCCCTATGTATGCTTAAATTTTTAAAACTAAGCAACGGATTTTGATGCGGTTTTTATAATAGATGGAGTGATTCAAGAGGAAGGTTTTTCTATAATATATGACATGTATAGTATACCCGTGCGAAGTCGGGGCGGGTCGCTAGTGTTATTTAAAAACGATAAAACTCTCGACTTATTCTATGTGACCCTACGAATTTCATAAGAAAACAAAGAAAATAAGTCGGAGCTGATACTAAATGACCAAGTTTTGTAGTTAAAAAAAATGATGAATCTTTTAGCTTAGTGTGCTTACACCTTTGACCCCCTTCCACGCTTTCCATCAGGTAAGTTGAGTCATTAGACATTTATGTTAAGCTATCAGTTATAAACAAAAAAGGGGAGGTACCTACTAATGTACGTTCGCATGATTTCGTTCCTCGTATAGAACATACGAATCATACGATACGAATAAGAGAGCAAGAGAGGTAGTCAAAAAAAAACTTGTCGCTTCTGAGACTACGATTTTATTATACCTTTTGCCAATACGGTTTTTCTCGTAACTTTTACACTTCTAGTTACGAAGATTGAAACAGGTAAAAAAATGTCCCCGCTTCTCTGTTTACGATTTTATTATACCTTTTGCCAACTAATCTCCGCCACCTCTAGTTATACTGAGCTAATGAGGGTATCAAACGTAACAAGTAACGTAACGATATATGTAGTAACGAGTACTCATTTTTATAGAGTAACGAATACGGGTTTGCTTATTCTCGTTACTTTTTACACTTCTAATCGGACACAAATCCATTCCCAATGTTGTTTTTCAGATGAACCTACAGAATAAGTAATCATACCTTCACGTCAGATCTCTTACAAAAGCCCTTGAAAAGTACCGGGTGTCATTATATGTCACAATTCTTACATACTTGCCTAACTTCCTCCACATTCGTTACTCTCTTCATACAAACTCACCAATTTCGGGGTGATATCACCCTCCGATAATGCACCAATTAGAAGCGGTATCCGATAGGGGAGATACAAACATTGTTTAGTGCAATACCATGAAAACTCAGGCGTGTCTTTTCTCCGCAAAAAAGAGCCCTTTTACCATCGCACCCACTTTCCGAAACGTTAAAGATCATCTACAAATATTAGGAATTGACCTGTCTGGTAAGCTCAACTTTGGTCAATATATTGAGTCCAAGGCCAAAACAGCAGCAAAGAAACTTGGTATCCTCTCGAAGGTGCGACAGTACTTCACTTCAGGCCAGCTTCTTTCTCTGTACCAAGCACAAGTCCGTTCCTGTATGGAGTACTGTTGCTGTACCTGTATTGAGTACTTCTATATTTTTTTATAGGATAAGACAGCGAACAAGTACACGTGTCTCCTGATTGTAAGAGACAACCGTAGCCTATAGACATCTTAGATGTTGTAAGTCCGCTGCTGTCTCTACCCTCCGGAACACGACAATAATTGGCGGCCGGAATAGGTAAGGCGGTGGATCTCTACCCGGGCGAGTTGCTGCATAGCACTCTACCACCAGTGATCATGTCGGTAGAGACCCAGTTAACCTATGCACGCCTCTTATGAGCTGCTTGGTACAAAGGCAATTGGTCTATTTTACACATAGGACCCGGACCAACACAGGCAAAGCCACTACTATTCATAACCACTTTTAATAACCTTATCCTATTTTTGCAATGCAGAAGAATTGGAATATACATACTAATTTGGTTTTCTTTATAATATATTCAATACCAACCATAAGTCACTCCAAAAATGTACTTAAATGAGAAAAACTCAGTGGTGTATGTTAAGGTTTGAACCTGGGCTGCGAAAAGTGGAAGTCTTAAGGAAAGGAGGAGGAATCACTGGACATTTCCTTGTCTTTATAGTAGAAATACTGCCTACCTTTAACTATTTATAGAATAACAAATTCATTTAAATTTACAGTTAAAACAAAGCAAAAGAAAAAAGACTTCACAATTAATTTTTCATAGCATCCTTTACTTTCTGTTCTTTATACATTTTTAATACTTTTTGTCCTGGTACAAGTCCTTTGGCAAGTCCTGGTCTTCTTTTCTTTTTAGTAACATTTCCCTCCCAGACTTCATCATCTGTTGGCATTGTACGCTCTAGAGGAATGTGAGGTGGAGGAACAGTAGACATGGTGCCAGATCTTTCACACACAACTGTTTTTAATTTCTGTAAATAAGAATTTTTAGCAATGATAGTAAAATAAAAAAAAAATCTAAGTAAATATTTCTTTCTTTGAACTTGTTTCAATTTATATAGTTAATTTAGGTTATTACAGTGAATAATACTAATGTATAGAAGTCGTTATTTAAATAAGATTATAATGATTTCTGGACAGAAACAATTTGTCTATACAAATAAATAAAATTGGAGTGTTTATGTAATATTAAAATAACTGCTTTGTACTAAATGCATATTAATATGTATGTTTACACTACTAAAAAAATATTTTTTAGAATTTTTGTCTGTTTGTACCCTACACGGTTTTTACACCCTACACCCTTTTGTAAACGACTAATTCAATTTGGATAGATGATGTAATAAAGAATGGCTTAGGCTTGTTTTATTTTAGAATTTGATTTTATAAATGTATATAATAAAATAATTGAACAAAAACACAGATGAAACACAGTTAGTAATTATGAATACTAGATTAATTCACATTAGTAAAAAGTGAATTTAAAGACCTTACTATGATAACAGGTATGAAACTATAAAATCAGGAGATTTTATAAATTTATATTATATCTTCTATATTATGCATTGTTAGCGCTTGGTGAAACTTCAACATATTCGTACTTTATCCCCTCTATGGTGTAACGGTACGGCTGTTGCCTATTAAGACTGTTAGTCACATAGTGTCCCGGTAACAATTCCCAGGTCGGGCAACTTCTATTAAATGGTTTTCAGATTATTCTGAGTAAACATTATTGATTGAAATGTGCCAGAAGTGGTGATAGGCTTGCTACCTATCACATTAGGGCTCTAGTACCTTGACTCGTCATGGGTGTTCTGGTACATCTACTGGACTTATAAGTCGTATATCCCTAGCACACCTCTGCCTATCCTTCTGGAAATAATAGGTGTGAAGGTACTTTAATTTATTTATAAAAACAATTTTCTGATTCAATTACCCTCTGGATTGGAAAATATTACATTATATGCAAAGTAGTACCTGTTTTTCAGCTTCCAATTCCTCAGAAGTCTTTTGTAAGTCTGAGTCATGAGCATATTTACAGTTATGTCCAAATCGACATCTTCCTTTTCTGTAGTTCCAACATATTTTTTTGCCATTTAGGGTTTGTGTATTATCTTTACCTGGAACCTAAACATTTAAGGCCTATGTACTTGACGATTATTATTAAAATTGGACACACATCTTTGAAATTAAAATCTTTTTGTGTATCTTCTTATTTATAATAACAGGATAATAATAAGATGAACAACGAAAATGTTGGTGACAGTTTTAAACAAATATAACTGTATACAAATATCACACATTGGCACACTTATGTATATAGACGTAACACATTATTTTTAAAGTAACAAGCGTAGTCCAAATCACAAATTATTTTTACCACAGAGTAAAGGAAATTTAAAAGTAGTGATAGAAAGTCAACATATACCATTTTCACATGTTTTTCTAATATTGCTGCTTTAGCCAATTCAGCTTCCATGAATGGATTGGAAAACACTGAGGTAGAAGCGTGAGTGTTGTTTTCTCCAAGAGCCGGCTTCGGCAATTTTGGCTTTTCGTGTTCAATTTCTTGGGAAGCTCTAAAATAAAAGCATTATTTTATTACTAAAGATTACTGATGTCAGTCGAATGTGTTTCGATCTTTTCCGTTCATTGAAATACCTTTCTTCATCTTCACTGTCCTCCGAGCCACTCGAAGAGCCGTAATCTAGTAATGCGTTCATTTTTTGTTCTACTAGAGTGTTATAGAATTATCTTCAATTTTTCGAATTAATAAAATTTAAAAATAAAAGATATATTTTAATCACGAAAATATTACAATATATCGAACAACCACAGTCCACAGGGCACCGAGAATTCAGATCATTCAGATTTCATTGAAAAATGACAATGACATTTGACCTTTATTTTTAAATTTTCTGTGGTTATTGATTACAGTACAGCCAGAAGTGGTAAACATCAAGATAGAAAACTATAATATATTATGACAAGAAAAACACCAAGATAAAATCAATACGAATATGGATTCGATTAGTAATTAGCTAAGATAATTAGTATCAATCTACAAATCTACATTTCCTTTTTGAGTAAAAGTATGTAGTCGAAAAAATTCTGTTTCAAAATTATTGTTGAATGTAACGAAAAATAACCTTCACAAACAAAAAATATAAAAATAGAAAATAACTAACTATACATAATTATAAAATATATTATGTATAATATACAGACAAATGAGGAATAATATTATTACTGTCTCTTTGGATATTCTTACAAAATACATCCTTAATTTATTCAAACAAATGAGAGATTTCTTTACAGTAGTACAGTTAGCGTATTTGTATGTCACTAATTTTAGAGTAACCTACGATTTTAAAAATATATTTAACCAACAACAAATAAAATTGTAATCGACCCCGATAAGTTTATGATTTCATATGTTTGGTTGTATTTTATTGTAGATTGTATGATATTTTCTTAAATAGTTTTAAGCTTATATTTATAAAAAGAGAAAATAGTTTTCACTTTAGTTAGTTGGTCAGGAATTTATTAGCGAAATAGTTTTACTTTTATTAGGTTTATCATGTTTTTTTTCAGGATGAATTTGCTTTTTGTGTTAGTCAATCACAAAATAAAAAAACAAATAAAAAAGCAACAAACTGAAAGTTGAAGTGAGAAAGAAATATTTGCTATTTCATGCTAGTTCGTCGTAGTGACGGCGGCATCAATTTCTGAATTAATTACTATTTGTCGCAAAAAAACTGCGCGTCCTTTACTTTATCTGAATTAAAAATTTACATTTGTGTTTAGGTTGTGTTAATTTGTGATCTCAATGGCATCTGATGATGAAGTAGATGGTTCTTTTGCAGGTAAAGTTTCAATTTCATTACTAGCATGTCATAGGTAAGCCGCGAATAGCGGTATCATATGTTTACTTGCGGTAAGCAATTAAATTATGAAAAAAAAATCAAGATTTATATAATATTCAATCATAAATATTATATATTTTAATCTGGAGAATGATTAAATGAAGATAAAACCAAGATGGAACTTCCGTTAGGGCCTAAATGTAAATATTTTTATGTGGCACTTTTGTGACAGAAAAGAACATGCATTATCCCCTCATTACTACTTAACAAAATGGACGCCACCAAACAAAGGGATTAGTGACCTTACGACTAGGAGTACGCGTGCTCTCGTAAAATTGTTGATAAAACCTAACATTGGTAATATTATATTTATATTATAAGTTTTCCCACGTAATTCCTGTGACTCTTGTAGGTGACGAAGATGTGGAGGAAGGTGAGGGTCAGAATGACAACTCAGGGGAGAGTGATGAAGCACCACCAAAGGTAAATAAATTAAAATTGATATGTTATCTTGATTTATAAAATGTTATGAGTCTTGGAGCCAAACCATCTCCAGAACTTTTTTATTTAATCCCCTATTCTTATGTCATAGTTGCTTTCAAAGTTTTAATAAAAAGTTATTGGACAACATAAAGGTCATCAAGTGCAATCATATTTTGTGTATACTTGACTTACGATCACCAGTGAAAAGATTGCTCTCATGTCTTTAAGTCACCATCTGTAATATATCTTTAATGAGCCTGTTTGATTTTGCCACCTTTTATATTCCTACTCATTTTATGGTATAAAATAGCAAACTAGCGGATTGCTTCCAATGTTAAGATGTTTATCATCTTCTGTAGACTCTAGATGTACGTCTATAGTGGTACGTCATTGTCATGTAGCTTGCTAGTGGTGAGTACTAATGATGCAACGAAAGGAATAGGTAAGGCAATTATGCCAATGTGGCCAAGCTGCTATATGCTACTCTCCCGCGTGTAATAATATGACGTTGTTCTTAAAGTGAATTAAAAAAAATTTTTTTTCACAATATGTGTGTTGAGTTGTTACAAATAAGTATTTAATTATTCTAATATATTCTACCACATATTGGTGTACAAATATTTTAACAAATAATTTATAATTATTACTTATTATTTATAAACATTAATTTATCCCCACCATATTTTGACCCTATCTACTTGTTGTGAATTAGTGTTTGGTTCTATATAATATATAAACATTGTAGGTAGGTAATTGTTTTCTTGTCATTATTAATAAATAATGGAAGTTTAAGATATAGAAACAATTCTAAAATCCATCTTCAAGTTGTTAGCTTAAACCAATTATTGTTTTAAACAATAACAATATTTTTTAGGTTTCATATTTTCAATTGTTATTACAAATAGATATCATGATCTATTTAATAAGAAGTTTTATTAAACTTAATACCACCTATAATTGTTTCCAAATCTAGCCAGACAGGAGAACAAACAACAAAACAAACTTGTTTTGGTTTGGACAGTAAAGCTGTATTAACTTTCACCAAAACCTTAAAATCCCAGCTTAGCCTTATAATAGACCCAACAACTCCCTTAAATATTAAAAGTTATATGTAATTCTTACAAACAAAGCTTTACTTTTTAGTTTTTACAAACTATGTGCCCCATCAAATTTACCTAATTTATGTGATGACATTAAAACTATAGATTTCCTTCTAGTGGTCTGATGAACTAACAGCTTACTACCTTATCAAATAACTATAGTTTGGACTAATACATTTAGCATTCACAGTATAAGTTTTAGGACTCTTGTCTTCTATAGGCAGTATCATAAAAATGATAATAAGTAGAAAATAATCTAGAATATAGACGCTAGAGAGATAATATAACACTTACCCTTACTAGGTAAAAATAAAAAAAATAATTTTCAAACACTGATAGTAACTTCTAGGCACTAATCACCAAATATCAAACAAAGCCCCCGCCTTGTTAGTCTGTTCGAGATAAACTTGAAAAATACGGGATGAAAGTTGTAGTTTTTGTACCAATCGAATATTTGTTGATATATAGTCTTAATAAATATTTTCAATTATTAGTATACTATGGTATATAAATTTTTTTTCTACCAGGAGGATGATGAATATTCACCTGAAGATGGCAGAAAGAAGAAAAAAGGAAAGAAAAGAAAGGCTAAAGGGGAAGAAAAAAAGGGTAGAAAGAAGAAGAAGAAGCGAAAGAATGAAAGTGAAGAGGTAAGAATCTTAAATCCTATAATACTAAATTTATACAGTAAAGTTTTAAAATGTAAACATTAGAAACAATTCTAAAATCTATTTTAAATTGTAAAATCTTTCAGTTGTTAGCTTAAACCAATTGGTTTTAAACAATAACAATATTTTTTATGTTAGATCTTTGAACCACAAGCTAAATAATTAAAGGTATTGCTAGTCAAAACTAAAAGTCTTCCCATTACTCTTTGCTCCTGTGTATGCTTAGATCTTTAAAGCTACCCAACGGATTTTGATGCAGTTTTTTTAATAGATCATAATAGATAGAATGATTCAAAAGGAAGGTTTGTATTATAACTTGCATAATAAAAGCTAGCTAGCCAGGGCTAGTTGCTAGTATTAAATATATTATTTTAACACTAGTCTTATTAATTTCTCTCTCAATATTTTTGTAGTGTGTGGGTGAAAAATAATTATCCAGAATACAATATTGTCTAAAATCTTCAGATGGGTATATTATAAACAACTTTAGATTAATGCTGTAGTAATTTTTTAGGATGATGACTTTGGCTTAGAAGTTGAGGCCGAAGGAGACAGTGATTATGCACTAAGTGCTGTATCTTCAAGCAAGAAATCAAGAAAAGTGAGAGGCAGTAAGCACAATACACCTACAGTATCAGAATCTATAGGTGTGTATTAACTATTATCACCAACTTTTATTCTGCTTCCTTTAATATTATATACATAATCTCTGACCACCTTATTTTACCGGGTGCATGTCTATTACTACAATCACTAACAGCCACAACACAACAACTGTGATATACATTTATTTAATGAACATATTTGTATTTCTGGGTCTCAGCGTTTTTTGAATTCATTATAATTACAAGCATAATTTTTTATTTTGTGTTTGGTTTAACTAAAAACAAAAAGAAATCAATCATTGTTTCTTGTAGTGATAATCACATATTGTCCTGGTTAGTTAGATGTAGGATTCTTTTTATTGACTCAGATTCTTTTGTAAAGTTATAATATAAGTATAAGTTCTATGTCTTTAGTCTATTATGTATTCTATTCTGTCTTTGGTCCTCATAGCAAAATATTTCATAAACTAATCTTGATCCTTCTCGACGAAAGAGCTATGTGTTTCATGTATCAATATTTCTGTAATTTATCTTCTGTTTCACTACATATTATAAAACAAAGTCACTTTCTCTGTCTGTCCCTATGTATGCTTAAATCTTTAAACGTAAGCAAGGGATTTTGATATGGTTTTTTTTAATAGATGGAGTGATTCATGAGGAAGGTTTATTATATGTATATAACATATGTAGTCTACCCGTGCGAAGCCGGGGCGGGTCGCTAGTGTACAATAAACTGTTAAATAAATTCATCGAATTATTTTATATGGGTCTTATTGGTACTAGTTCTATTAAAATATGTTATTTTTAACAGGTATGCCTACAGTGGAGGAAGTATGCTCCTCATTTGGGCTCACAGATGTTGATATACCATACACAGATGCTGATTATGAAAATTTGACAAGTTACAAGTTGTTCCAACAACATGTACGCCCCATGATTGTAAAGGAAAATCCAAAGGTAGTTAATTTTTTAAATCGAATTTATATTACGTTGATGATACCATATTCAAAAGAACCTACAATATATATTGATTACTTTTTTTTACGTTTTTCTTATGTGAATAGGTACCAGTGTCAAAACTAATGATGTTAGTGGCCGCCAAGTGGCGACTCTTCTGTGAAACAAATCCTAATCTGGCTGAAACCAGTACTCAGAATATTGGGTCAGAAGAAAATACAAACACATCTAATGCCTCCGACTATGCTCCCAAACGTCCTGGCCGTACCCCTAAAGATTCTAAGGTAACTGATATAAGAATTAAAGTTAAATTTATTAAAATGTAAATTATAATATTAGTAAATAGGTTTCTAAAAGAGTGTGTTTTATATATATAATATAGAAAAGATTTTACATGGATGTTGAGTTTAAACATAGTTTATGTACTTCTTTTTACGCACTTTTCGAAAATGTTAAAATTATTATTCACTGTGAAACATAGGTTTCCAATAATATTAATCGACAAAATAGAGCCACGGTAATAGACTTTTTTTTAATTTAAAAGCAATGAGTTTTAGTTTTTTTACTTGTTTTTAGTTATCTACAAATAAATAAATAGGAATTTCTGTATGTAATATAAAATAACCGTTGTTTACTAAATGCTTATTTATAAGGTAACCAAACCAAAACAACATTTTTTAGAATTTTTGTCCGTCTATCTGTTTGTACCCTCTAATCACTAAACGGCCGAATCGATTTTGACGAGACTCACTGGCAGACAGCTGATGTAATAAGGAAAGGTTTATCCTACTTTTATAAATTTATACTTTTTAGAAATGTGTAAAATAAATTAAAAAAAAAAACGCGGACGAAGTCACAGGCATAACTAGTATAATAATAATATTCTCTTGACATATGTACATAAAGTTAGATAGCCAATCCATTAATTTTGTGATTTTTTTAAAGAATTTTTTTATAATTATTTGTTTGTGTATTGTGTATTTGGTACAGTGCCAACATTGTAGTTCTGAGTGGATTCCTTTAATTTTATTACGGGTATTTCGCAAATATTTAGTATGGATATTTGATACAATCCCTCCTAAGAAATACGTTAAGTCTAAGTTTGTAAGTGAGAGTGACCAGTGTTAATAGTACTGTGACTTGCGTCGGTAACATTACGATATGACAGCCGTACTTCTATACGAAGTTTTCCAGTCCTAGATTCGAAAGTTTGAACGCTCGCGTGGGGTTTGTCAAAAAAACCAACCGATTTCCGTTTCCTTCAAATTAAAAATAATATACGAATATCGTGCAAAAGACAAAGATGGAGTAACTTTGTATTTAAATTGACTTCACGCATGTTAATGTTACGTATTTTTAGAATCTGAATCGAAATTTTATTGGTACTTTTTGATTTTGATCTCTGGAACGGTCTAATCCAGTGAGGAGACTATCGCCGGTAGACGGCACGCGCACGCGGCACCTCTTGTTTGTATATAAAATCATTGGTATAAGCCCAAAGATACCGACATAACAATTTAAAACCGAAGATTATTATCTTGTAAACCAATACTGACCGCGTCCCTCGTGTCGTTCCCGCAGGAGGAGGGTGGTGAGGAGGTGGAGGAGGAAGAGGAAGAGAGCGTGGTGAGCGACGAGGGCGCGACGGCGGCGCCCCGCAAGCGCGGCCGCAAGCCCAAGTACCCAGCGGGCACGCCGCGCGCCAAGCCCGGACGCAAGCCCAAGGTGCCCACGCTCAAGATCAAGTTCAGCAAGAGGAAGCGCACCAGCAGCGTAAGTCCTCATGCTAATCAATCTTTTTAGATAAGTATTACAAAAAATTATCTAATGTAAACAATTATATGCTTGTGTTGTGGGTGTCAGACAACAATACCAATACAGAAAACGTATTTGCTGTATGTAGCTAAATCCCAACTTTTCAATAGAGCCAAAAAAAACTATTATAAAATCTGAAAAAAAATCATAATTTCAAAACTATCAATCCTAGGAAGGTGATTTTTTTTGTACACAGTTTATTTGAAAAAATAGCACTGTATATATTTTAATAAGAGCTTTTTTTTTGTTACAAATTATTTCTCATAAAGTTTTTCGCTACTTACAGCAAATATGTTTTCTTACGTCGATATATATTATACACAAGAATAAATTTAATAAACACCAAGACCCGGAAATGCAGACATCTATATTCATTACACTAATGCCTGTCCTCGTCGGGAATCGAACCCGAGCTTTGTGGTTAGTCGACAGAGTTAAGCGTATACGCTAACCCATTGATCAACGAGGCGGTCAAAAATCATTTATCAAAGATTATCATCAATCATCAAAGATGATAAATTTTTTGTTGCCGCTATAACAATTACTAAAACCTGAATAAAATATATAGGATGCTCCTATAAACAAACTTGTTTTTATTGCCGTTTCTATAGATAATGGTATGGAACGATTCATACACAAATCTAACTCACATATGACATCTTATTCGAAAAATTTTTTGTTCACGATTCAAAATTAATCACGAAACTACTGAACTGATTCGAAGTAAATCTCCTTATTATCTAAAATAATTAAAAAAAATAAAGTCGGACTCGCCTACATTTTGACAAACAAATCAAACTACAGGATGTCTTCCATCCATATTGTAATATACACGTAAGTTGTGCAAACCAAAAAACGTACTTACATGCTAATGTTACATTACTGTGGCACTAAAGAATAAAAAATACATTAGGTAATAGAAATCCTGGGTTATGTTTGTTTTACAGGAAGAGGATCAAGAAGGCAGTGCGGGAGCAAACTCTGACTCGGATGCAGAATTTGAACAGATGTTGGCCGAGTCTGAAGAGCCCAAACAAGCCACTAGTACCACTGAAGAGGGTGCGCCGCCGAAAGAGGACGATCCTAATGCTCCTGTAAGTTAATTGAAATATAATAGTTTGAAAAATATATTAATACTAGCTGTCCGCCCGCGGCTTCGCCCGCGTGAATTATTTTAATAATACAGACAACTTACAAATTGCAGACATTTTTCCGACTTGTAATACTAATCGCGTAAAAACATGCCCTCTTTTTAATGTAGTCGATTAAAAAGTAGCCTATGTTCTTCCTCAAGGTCTACTCTATCTCTGTACAAAATTTCATCCAAATCGGTTCAGTGGTTTAGGTGTGAAAGCGTAACAGACAGACAGAGTTACTTTCGCATTTATAATATTAGTACGGATATTTAAAGTTCAATTTAGGACTATACAAATTATACACTACCCACCTTGTAACTACAGGATCTTTAAAACTGTCCCGGCATATGAAACATTTGAATGGTAATTCGTCATCGCTGTGTATTTCGTAATCTGAGTCCCCATCTTTGTTGGTTTGTATTTCTTCTCGCTCCAACTGCCACCCATGTTTGTAGTCCGAGCGGTCGTGAAGGAACTTACAGGAATCTGACAAAAATATTCATTTATCACTAGTGAAACTGTAAACAATGAATTAATAAATAATTATTTATACCGACACACCCATATACCGGCAGGGGTAGGAGGTACATAAAGGATTCACACATACGCACACTTTTCTATTAATCATATTGCTAACTATGCCAAAACGTGAAATAGAAGTCCCAAAATACTACTCTAACGACTGAAAAGAAGATGTAACACTTAATAAAAATGTATTAAATACAGTTCATGATTGTTGAAAATATACCAAATGTTCCTAATTCGATGATCTGGCTATGATCATACTATGATAAAATGATATAACCATAATACATTGCTGTTTAACAGTTGAATTAGTTACAAAGACAGAAATGACAGCAGCAATGTATGGATATAGCCACATTAGGCACATTTAGAGATGAATGGTGATAAAAAATTTTGTTTTGTTGTTGTACGGAGTGATTACGGAAAAGTCATTGCTTTTAGGCAACCATCCTAATAGATTTATAAATATTATAATAATATAAAATCTTGTTTATTCAATTTTTTAATTTCCATCGTTACGCCCATATTTTGAAAGAGTAGGCAGAGGTATGGATGCCATACTACTAGCCGACAATATTAGGTCCCATGAGGTGATAGGTTTTTTTTATTTGAGGACATATAGTGAGAAACTAAACTCTATTAATTAATTTGTTATTTCTACATACCTCCAAAACCACAAAAACCAGTCTCTTTATAATCTTTGCATATGTCTGGTTGGTAGTCCCATCTGAAACCAATGTAAGATCATTTATTAATGGCTACTGTTTGTAAATGGGTAGTTCAATGTAGGGCATACTCTGGAACAATAGTACTGCCTGATAAATTACACTAACTCAAAATTTAAAACTTAATGAAACTAAAAAAACAAAATAGTAATGAAAGGTTTGTATAGAGACTGGGATAATTGTAAAGAAATACATTTGAAACAACACTCTAATTTCCTCAATGAAAACTGTTGTTATCTATCAATATCAGGCCTTATGAATCTTACAGAAGTAGTTAATAGTAATACCCCGATATAGGTCCATGTCAGTAATATCTAGTGAAGTTAGTCTTTTATCACCAGGATGGCTGCCTGCTACTAATATAAAAGGCAAAAGTGTCTGACTATAGTATCAACGCACAGGCCAAACCTTGAAATGCACACATATTTCTCTTATGACATTCAAAAGAGGAATGGGATGGGATGGCCCCTTAAATATATATACTTTATTCTGTTTTTTAGTATTTGTTGTTATAGAGGAAACAGAAATACATCATCTGTGAAAATTACAACTGTATAATTTTTTTTGTAGGGCATAAGACAGTGAACAGGCACACTGCTCTGCTGATGGTAAGAGAGAAGGTATGGTGGCTGGGATCCTAGGTCTTATATGTAAGTCTACTCTCCGAACCGGAACACGACAATGTCATTATGGGGGTAGGGATAGGTAGGGTGGTGGATCTCTACCCGGGCGAGTTGCTACAAAGCACTTACAAAACACAATTTAAGCGATATAGGCTGTTGATAGATGAACGGACAGCGGAGTCTTAGTAATTCCATTCCAAAAATTCCATTTTTACCTTTTGCGTAAGGACTCATAAAAACACAAACCGTAAGAAAATTAAAAACTAGCTATATGAAATACAACCATTCGTGGATAACAATGCACATAAATTATCAATTAATACTCCTAAAACTAATTTAAATAATGAGATATTTCTCACCGAACAGTAGCCCTTAAGTTGGCGGGGGCCCGTATTGGTCCCTTCCTGACGAGACCAGAACTCGCATTACCCGCTGCTGTGTCTCTCTTCTTGTAATATTGTGCGTAATTATTAATACCACGGTAAACCTGAAAATGTAATTACTGTTATTATTTGCGAAGGTATTTTATTTTTTAGCACATTTACCATGTTTAGGATAAATTTCTACAATTTTACAACATTACATTACATTATTAACTCCCGACTGAGAAAGAGGGGTTTAAAAGTTTGACATGTCCGTCTGTGGCATTGCAGTTCTTAAACAAATGACTGATGCATTTTTTTGAAAGCCATTATTATTGAGATGGCTTTTTAGCTACAATTTAAGGAAATCTGCCCAGGCTTTCGAGTAAGTAAGTACATCAGCACATTTGTTAGCTTTGGAAGATATATTTTTGACACTTTAAGAGATACTTTCAAAATTATGTGAGTTACGTTCAAACATAAGTAAGCTGCTTTCAAATATGTGTAACAGCTGAAATACCTCCGTATGGAGATACCACTGATGGTTTGATGATGAAGTTCGAAGGTATAAGTAACCAAATTGAAATTCCCACTAGAAAAGTCTACTAAGCAACCTTGTATTGGGTTTCTTAAGGTTTTGGATATTTTAAGTTCAGTGTTTGCCATCATCATATTACCAGTTAGAAGGGATGTAAGGCTGCGGACGGGAGTGAAAACTTTCTTGTGGTGGCAGCGTGCTATTTATTTTTTGTCAGGTGACGGTATTTGGTAAAAAACTTTACCTTCCATGCTAGTTGAAACTGAGTTACGGCAAGGTAAGATTCCCATTTTGAACTAGCTAGCTGTGCTAGCTATTAGACTGTGCAGCCATAGCAAATTTGTGTTTTATTAACTAGAGTACAGACTTGAAATTCTTCGTAAGTAGCTCACGTGTCGTCCACGCGTCGATCACGCGGCAGCCGCGCGTCCTCCTCGCTCGAATAGTTACTCGATATGTAATTTTTCGCATTGTCGGTACAAGTACTATGCAAACACAATTTTCTTCTTTACTATAAAAACGTCCTTATCCAACACGTGTGAGCTACCAAAGCAACTTATGAAACGATTCGGGGTTACAAAGGCAAAGGTTACACCAGGCGGCGGTCACGATGACGAAATTCATGTACTATAGACGCGACCTAACCATGGTAACCATTACTGCCTTTTGTTAAGTGATGATGGTATAAATACATAAAGTAAAATTTCTTGACATGGCTGATCATTCTTTCATTTGGTTTATTACAAAAATTTTACAGCTTACAAAAATTTCATACCTTATCATCTGCTTGACCCTGTAATTCTTCATTTATTTTCTGTGCTTTCTCAAATATTGCTTGCGCATCTTTGTCCTTTTCTGTGTCCATCTCGTACGTTGCTGTGGCATTCTCTCTTTGTTGTTGTACTGAAAGTGTTGTGCGCATTTCTTTCTGAAAATTAAAATACTTTTTTCAAAACACACATTTAAAATTATATGAACTCAGTTACTTATGTAGGTTTTGAGAAAAAAAAACAAGTTTTTAATTTACAAAGTTTCACGTTCGATTAGCTCTATCTATATTGTTTTTTTAGTTAAGTAACTTAATTTATTTTGGATTGTGCTGTCTCATATATGTAGGTGGGGAAAGGTGCAAGGTACACTTTAGGCAATTAAAATCTTTATTAAAATATTTATTATACACTAGCTATAATTTTTTTAAAAAATGGTACAAGTATTGAACACATTAAACACAGGAATGATGTGTAAGATATTGTATTTTAATTTTTAGTAAATTAATTGATGATGGTAATTAATCAACTTCACCCACTGGTAATGGCAACACTATATCATCAACGATACTGCAATAGCGCTGATCTACTATTTGCAATACTACTACAAGGTTGACTACTTTTCAGGAGATAAAAAAAAGTTACAATTTAAGTATATAGGATGATGAATCAAATCTAAATGAAATATAGGGTTTTTTATGTACCAGGCCATCAGTCAGTGGTAGGAAATTCCCGGTTAGTTTTATATTTACGTAGATGTAGCAACACTTACACGGTTATGTTGTGCCAATATAGCCTCAAGATATTATAAAATGAGTAGATATGCGTAATTGAAACAATCGTACAAAGTACAAAACAATTCACCTGAAACACAAACTAATGGCACTTCTCAATGACAAAGATATGGGATGTGCAATTTCGCGGTATTCACTTACAACTAAAAACGCATCTCCTACATTGCGCTATTGCACTGATGCACTTAGCTTAGCTTAGTGAGCTTCTAGTTGACTTATTCAAAGTGATATCTTCACCAACGGATACGCAAATTTGAATTTCGCTACTTTTTGCAGTTCCACGGTATTGCAAATGTTAGTTCAGCGCTATTGCAGTATCATCGACGATATGTATATTATTGAATTTAATTTTTAGTCAATCAATTGCTGATAGTAAGTGATCAACTTCGCGTACTGGTAACCACAACACCATATATGTATATCAGATTATTGAAAAATGTTTTTCCTAAAGTTTGTGTTGGAAAATTATTACTTAGCCAATGGGCATTTAAAACATAAATAAAATCAAAATAGTTTATTTACAGAATGTGAGTGAGTTAAGGCTACCTTTTAGAAAATAATACAATAGAAAATATTTTCAATTCAATTTTTGGTGTATTGGCTTCTACTGTGTCATGCACAATAATTTCGCCAACGTCAAGTTTTGCCG
>DVZL01000095.1:0-30676 GCA_018236625.1 Lasaia peninsularis
CAGTGCTCGCCATTGTCGTGTTCTGGTTTGGAGGTTAGGGTAGCCGGTAAACTTACTCACGCAAGAGGCTTACCATCCCAGCCTTACGTTGGCAACGCATTATTTCCACCCTTGGTGTCTATAGGTGACGTGTATTTCTTACCATCAGGAAATCCGTCTGCTTGTTTGCCTTTCAATATCACAAAAAAAATCAACTCCGACTCCAACATTAAAATTTAATTAAGAAAGAATTAAGAAAGTTTAGGCGACCAAGCAAAAAAAAATAGCGCGACTAAACTTACTTATAAGCGTGTAAAGGTGCAGGAAACATCTAATTTTATTAAACATATTTTTGTGCCGCAGATTTTGGCGTGCGTAGTGAGTTCAATAATGGAGCCACATGGAAGATGGTTCCTGAGGGAAACGATCAGGCAAACAAGTTACGCGTCATTATTCTGGATTTGCCGTCAGTACTCCAAGGGGGATGCGGTAATTGTTGTTATCCCTAAATTATTAAAGGTTCCGTCTTACATGTATCTACGTAGTATAAATATATGTTTTCTGCACGATTCTTTAAGAACTGATTATTGTCTTCCCATGTTTAATTTACGTCAGGATATTGTTAGATTTCTCTCAAAAGCCCAATTGTTTTTTGGTATAGGTACCAAATTAAAATACTAATATGGCGGGGATGTAACGCTTGTAGTGATTTTTTATTTTGGTTTAAATATAGCAGATAGCTTTTTAGATTAGATTGACGAATTCACATGTTACCTATTGCATAAGAAGCGACAAACAAAACGTCTTTGTAGCGTTTATGTAGGTTATAACTCTTTCAGCATTTTTTTTATTCGCTTTTAAGAGTCCTGACAAAAATATGATGTCTCTGGCTAATGTGATGATTCCCATACGTCCTCGTCGCTACATGCCTGTTGCCGCTGGCCGGAGCGACTTGGGGAAAATATTTAAAAATATGTGAGTTTACTAGTTTACTTTTTGTGTATTATTTCAAGGAATATTTATTTGTTTCTACACCATACTGGTAGAAGTAGCTCATAATAGACGAACATACTTGCTCATTAGAAACCTGGAAGACTCACAAGAAACAGTATTTAATATGTTGTTTCTACTACCTAATTAAGACAATAAGAGCCCACTCGTGGCTCCAGTGCGAGATGACCCGCAGGTAGAGTGCTTACTACTCGGCTAACTAAATTTGTAAAAGAACTAATTTTGTATAGTTTCTATACTTCCTGTTGTACTTAAAATCTTAGAATATTTTAGGGTTAATTCCATTGTAAACACAATTAGTAAAAATCACTTGCACATTTGAATGACTGTCATTTGAATTGAGTTATAAAAGTTTGATCTTAAGTTTGTTATTACCTTGATTATGCTCAACATAATGAATTGATTGTTAAAACAGTGCACGTTTTTATAAATAATGTCAACAAGTTTTGTACTTGAACTTAATGGGTGTCTGGGATTTCAAGTTAACAGCAAAATAGATTTAAAACATTTTAAGATCAAAGTTACTGTATAAACAGACACTAACTTTATTTTTAAACAACTAAGCACTAAGTTTATTCTTGTATCCCTTGTATCTTGTTTTTGTATCTTGTTTTTGAGTCGTAAAGATGGTTATTATTGTATTATTTTTTGTCTATAAAAATAAAAAAAAAATATTTTTTGTCTCTCTGCTAATTTGTCTTTCAATAATATAAAATGTAGGTACAATTAATTTTAGGATTTCATAAACTTTGGTAAGGCGGTAGTTATGCCGCTGGCAAATCTGATGTCAATATTTCAAGTGGTCCCTGTGATGGAGATGTTATTTTAAGTTTTACCGGAGGCTCTTTCTGTTTAAGTTTATAGTAAAACTGAATTGGTATATTGTAGCGCGGTTCCATTTGCCCTCTGGAACATAGAGCGAAGTTTAACCAGTTTGCCAAAAGTATACGTCAATGCCAATATAGTCGTGATCGGTGCCAGCAGAACAGGATTAGCTTTTATTGAAGCACTGTTAATGGGGTATGTGTTTTTATTATACTTGCAGAATATAATAGTAATTTTCTGTACATATGATAAAAATATATAAGAGTGAATTCTGTATATTGAAGATATTTAAAAAAGGTCTCGGTTACAAAGACGGGTAGTGCAAGACATTTTTCCTTTTTTGAATCTTTGTCCGCACCCTGGCCACCATGCACACCGAAACTACTGAACCGATCCTGACGAAATTTTGCCAGCGGATACTTTTTGTTCACTTTTTATACACTTTTTATCCCGTTTATTTAAGATATTTCCGTGGGAGAGGGGATAAAGCCAAAATGTAAATTTCTATAAGCATCATTAACGCACAGACCGATTTCATTTATTGTTTTTTTAATTTGTTCAATAAAACATATCTCACACTTAAGTTCCAAGTAGTAAATTTTGTGGCTCAGAAAAGATTTGTTCAAAAACAAAAATCCCTAGACGCCATGAAATGTAAGGAATTTTTATTTAAGTTTTACTGCTTTTATATTGTTATAAAATAAAATATGACTTCTGATACCAGACAACTAAACGTCCAGCCGCCGTGTATATACTTACGTCTTAAGCTTTAAGCTTTGGTTTCCTAGAAAAGCGGTGCCATCATAAAGCGGCCGTAATATTACGGACGCAAAAAGACGACCGTCTTTACGGTGACGACATGTGGAAAGTTCCACGGCCGTAATGAGACGTATCACGTGGCCGTAATCATGCCAATGGCGGCAACGCTTTTTGACGTTACGGTGACAGTTACCGCTCTCTAGGGAACCGCGCCATTTTGTTTATATTAACAACGTTCTAGAGACGTCATTCACCACTGTTTTACGGCCGCTGTATGACGGCATCCTAGGAAACCAAAGTTTTACCATGGCGAAGTCGGTCGCGCGGTTGTCTATTTTGTAACATTAAAGGAACTAAACTCAAATGTTGATTGCCAGTCCACACGCGAAGTACCTAACGTTTTCGAACCTGACGTTAGTGTCGGAGTTCGGTCTCGGCGTGTCGGAGGGCTCCGATGCGGCGCTCCCGCGCGGGCCGCGCTACACCGACCGATACCTTAAGAGCCTGCCCTTCTACTACTACCTCGACGTCAAGTGCACGCTTGTTACGAAAATTGATAGGTAAATACATACACAGGATGTAAGAAACTATAGGTTTTCGCATTAAGAATGCAGTGTCTCATCGTTACTCGCTGACCTATCGACCAATCCAATCAAGACCAGTTGAAGTTATTCTGCCAAATGAAACGGTTGCGTTCTAGTAAGTGATGCTAGAGTCTAGAATTTAAAGTGTCTTTAAGGCTAGAGTAAATAGGCCGATTCTAGGTAGGCATGTTCCATCTTCGACCATTTTATCACTTAACATCAGGTAGAGAGAAATTCCTGCCTATAATGTAAGAAAACAGTTGAATATTTTAAGTGTAAGGAGAAAACAGGGCTTAAGGAAAAATCAAATCGAATTTAGATCATTTCAAAATTGTATTGATTAAAATCCAAGACTTTATTTTGGTGAAAATGAGGCTGCAATGTATAGTTAAGATCTTTTAAAGTACCTTAACGCCTATTATCCCCGAAGAGGTAGGCAGGGGTGTGCTAGTATATCTACGACTCGTAAGTCCAGCAGATTTATATATTTTACTTTATTTATTACTCGATGCACGCCAAGAGTTAAATATGGCTAGGTTCTACTGTTCCGAAAAATTACTTGCAAGCCGCGAATTTGTACATTGCGGGATTTAAACATAGACTACAAAGAAAGAAAGAGTATTGGAAATGACCGAGCCTACAAGTAGGCTACAAGTTTAGGCTTTTGGCTTATTGTCGATTTTTAAAATTTAGTAACATTTGTAATTATATTTGCAGGAAAAATAAATGTATTTACTTTAAGGATGATGGTGTTAAATACTACGATGAGCTTATTCTGACGTGTGGGAAACAATTTCAGCACCCCGAGTACTTGAAAGAATCGTTGGAAATCGCCCAAGAAGTGGCGTAAGCATCTATAAGAAATTATAAAAGCATAAATTCAAAGCTATGGAAATATTGATATGTTTGAATATAAGTATGTAGTCATTGGTAGATGATATAGTGTTACAGTAATAGATTGAACACTTTTTAGATGCTGCTTGTAGCAATCTAGTTGATATGGTTATTATAAAAAAATGAGTTTTTAATTTCATCGCCTAAACTAATTTTGCCGCTGTTATGCGAGTAGTCACTACGTTGGTCTGGGAGTGGGTAGTTAGTGAATATATTTTCAATCTCAGAGGATTATAATCCCAGATTCAGGTTCACAACGCACCTCTGTATGTTATAGGTGGTGTGTATCTTTAACATCAGAAAAGTCTGCTTGAAACAAAATATGCCTCCGAAGTTGAAAATTGTCTGTTTTCAGCAAAGGGAAACCGTGCACGAGAATATTGATGGACAATCCTAAATATCGACCAGACAAGGTGCCTTCACCGCCAGTGGTACCTCATAATGTATTTCTGATAAATTCTCATCACGAAGCGAACTTGCGTTTTAAGAAGTTGATGACATTGATATCAGACTTAAGTGAGTTTCTGAAGACTAGATGGTTGCGACAACTCCTTTGCTATCATCACAACTTCATAACGTCAAACTTATTTACGGAATACTCTTAGTAGCTCAGCTTAATGTTGGCAAAGACTTACATTTCTTACATAAAGAAAGCTTTAAGATCTTTTTCTTATGTCAAATTTTTGAACCAGACACTTATTGATGTCGTTTTAGGGACTCTACAACAGAATACACTTTGTATGGAGTGATATATGTAAGCAAAAATTTCAATAAGGAAGTCCCCGAGTAATGTTAAAAACTTACTTTTGTATATATATATATGTATACTTTATCATACAGAAGATTGTCCGAGACGTCTGTGTGTCGAGAACCCGGTCGTGGTGTTCGGAGACTGTATCGAAGCGTACACGTGTATGGCCGCTCTCGTGGAGCTCGGTGTCGACCCCAAAGTCATTGTTTACGTTGAAAACTTCCCTCCAGAAGATAAGACGGCTTTGCGGATCAATTGTTTTAACAATGAACTGGTGACTTGCGTTTTTTCACATATTTTAATTTTATATCTATCGTTTTAGTATGGAAAAGAAAGAAAGAAAACATCAATTAACATACATAATCACAGCATCCATGATTTATTTAGAGGGAATAAAAATACTCATATTTTATCAAAATTTGTATTTTATTCAATGAAAAAACTAATTATGAGTACCTTTAACAGACAGAATATGTTTTAAAATTTGCAGACAGTTCAAAATGTGATGACAAGTTTTCACACTCCACTTTCATAAAACAGAAAAACGTTCGTCGACCTTAAATCTTGCTGCATATTTATGCTTTATGCGTGTTTCATATATTAAATTGTCAATTAGCAGTTTTTTTCAGGTAGACGAGCGAGTTCAGATTAGGCTTAAAAGCCTTGGCATACGAACATACACTGGAGCTTATTTAGAGAGTTGGCAAGTGAATAATAACCACGTCGAAAGTTTATGTCTAATGATACATTTGCTATTGAAAACTGTGCCATGCTTTGCATTGTTTTACTTCGGGCTCAAGGCTATTAATTTACATGCATTTAAAGGTGACAGTTTTCTTTTTTTTTTCGTGCGTTAAGAATGCAAAGTTTCATCAGGTTTTTGGGATGATTACCTATTATTGTTAGGTCCGTTTCCTGATAACAATCCTAATTAAATAATTTCACTAATAGGTCAACTCAACGTGTACTCAACACACTAATTATGAGTGATTTGAGTAGTTAACGACCAGCAGGTAACGAGCATGCTGTAGTTTTTTGTCGTATTTTGCACTCCAAATAGGCAGCCAAGAGATAGACATATAAAAAGTATTTATTCACGTGTACTCATGTTTAACTAAATTCGTGACCATAGCTTATTCGATTTATGCTTTCAAAAATAGCTGTGATTTTTAGTATAAGTAAGTGATTTATTATATAAGTGATTTTTAAATATTTTTTAGTAAATTCAAATCAAAATCTCGAAGATCATACTCGGTTTATACATATTTTCCGTGCACCCGGGTGGGGTCCACCGCCATAATAATAACATCCTCGTGTGCCGGTAGACTTAACGCGTGTGCAGGCTTAGAACTAGAAGGTGTGTGCAGCGATAACAGAGTGCGGTCTGGTGTACGAGGCGGGTGTGGTGGTGGGTCCCCGGTTCGATACCAACGACCGGCACGTGGTAGCGGCCGGCCCGTGCACACGCTACTCGCGCCGCCTGTTGCCCGCGTACCACGCGCACCACGCGCACTACTGCGCAGAGGACGTCGGCGAGGCGGTGAGCACGGGAGGAAGGGGTATGGGAATGGCATGAATAAATAAAAGGAACAGAGACAAAGCTCCATACATGCGTGCGATTCGGTTGCACTACTACAAGCACGCGGCGTATGTGTGCGTGACCACTGGCCGCTTGTCACGACACGTGGCGAAACTGGAAAAAACCGGTTACGCGGACACAGCCAGTGGACAATCTCAAGGGCTGTGCGACGCACGAAAATTTTGGTGTATTCAGTTTTATCATACATCTTAAGTTTTTGCGATTTTTGCTTTTCCAAATACTAGGCAAGTGGCGTTGCTAAGTTGAACGAACTATCGGTTTTTTTAGAAAAAAAAATCGCTTGAGGAATTGACTAACGAGCTTTGTCATTTTTTGCGATGTTCTGTTGTTTCTGAGCTATTGAGTAGATATTTAAGTTTTCTTATGGCAAAAAACGATAGTTTAGTCCCCGTATGACGTAATATTTGTTCTGTTATTATTAATAATATCAGAAAATTATGTAAATGTATGGGAAACTACTAAAATAAAAATATCTTTAGAGATACTCTTTGCAGAATCAATAAGTGTGAAATTCTAAATCTTTATTTTGCCATTTGGTATGAAATGTTATTTTTAACATATATTCGATTGATGGTTCAATTATTGATGCGGTGGCCTTACTTATACTTAATATAATATGCTTATAGATATATGTCACCATATTATAAATATACATTAATAAAACACTTGAAAATATAAATTGTGATTAAATTAATCTTCAAATTAACGAAATGATTAACTTATTAATAATTGAATTTATTTTCAGCTAGCGAACATTTTCTTACAAAAATTAGATCCTTTTGTATACGGAGGTGGAATGGAAGAAGAGAACGAAAAAAATCGATACAGTTCTAGTCTACTGGGGTAAGTTTGTCTTTTGTAGTTTTTTTAATGATATTGGAAGGCAAACAAGCAGACGGATTTCCTGATGGTAAGAAATACACGTCGCCTTTACACACCAAAGTTGGAAATGGTGCGTTGCCAACCTGAGGCCGGGATGTTAAGCCTCTTGTGTGAGAAAGTTTACCAGCTACCCTACAATCCAAACCAGAACATGACAATGGCGAGTACTGACGGTATTGTGGCAGGAATAGGTAAGACGAATGTATCAATGGTGAGTCGTCGCAAGATTCTACCACCTAGTCAATGTCACGGTGTTGGTGACAATAGACCCTGTGCCCGCCTCTTACGAGTCGCCTGGGTGGAAGGCAGTTGGAGTATTCTACAACGGGACCCGGACCAACACGGTCCGGTAGTTCTAGAAAACGGTCATAATAGAAATGAATTTCATTTCAAGTTTAAAATTTGAATAATACTAAGAGTGACCTTATTGTATGGCCGTCAAAGACATATTTTGTTGTTTATCGTACGCTGCCGTTCTACTGAACTCCTAAAAATTTACCGAGAGGTTTTATTTCTGAAATGTCACGTCACTTGAAGCTTAACAAGATAAACTGGGGGGTTAGAACGTGAAATAAAATGAAATGAAATTTATTTATTTGCAGAATATGTGTGTTAAAAGTTGTTACGAAATAAAAGTTTTTAATTATACCAACATATTCTACCACAATGTGGTGTGCAAATATTTTAATATATACATAATTTATATTTATTTAACTATTTATTAAACAATATATTATGTACTAGTTGTCTCATTATCTATAAACATTAGTTCACACGACTTATTTTATCCCTGTCTACCATAAACTACCACCGTTTCCAAACCTAGCCAGTCAGGAGAAGAAACAGCGAAACAAACTCCCCGGCAACCAGATAAAGCCTCACTACACAGAAAGAACACAAATAATCGAATCCGCCATATTATTTACTAGATGTGCCCGCGACTTCGCTCGTTTTTAATTAATTATTATTTTATTAGGTACATCATATTTCAATATACTATATACTTTTCTAAAATAAAATTCTAAAATAAGAGTAGCCTAAGCCATTTCTTTTTACATCACATGTCTGCCAATTAAATTAGTGGGTACAAACAAACAGACAGATTTTACATATTTATTTTGTAAAAACATATGCATTTCGTAAAAACTCATTCTTTTAATATTACCTACAGACACTCCTATTTTATTTATTGGAATAGAATAATTGATTAATTAAAAAAACATATTTAACAATGAGCATAAAGTTTACGAGCTTAGTCTGGTCGAAACTAAGTTTAAAATTATTTATAATATTTAAAGCCTCTGAGAATAACACATAATCTACAGTTTTTCTTAAAATGATTTTTAAGAAAAGCGTAGCTGTAGCAAGAAGATGATGATGTAGCAAGAAGATGCAAGAAGTAATATCGGAAAATAAAAAGAGGAAGACTACCAACAAAAATAAGAAAAAATCATAAGAGAGAGGCTGTCGGAAAATTGATATTGAGATTCTAGAAGTAAAGGTACCGAAAAGGAAAAAGTAGGACTCTACAACAATAAGTGAGATACCATCAAAATATCCGGTAAAAAAACCAAGTCTCGCAGTTCATTTTTTTATCGTAAAAAGTTGTGAGATTGATGTAATACCAAGTTGCTTAAGTTCTTTAGTCCCTACTTCGGGGACATTATTTTTTTCATTTGCACATATTATTATGCTCTGTCAGCTTGACCACAGACAGTGACGCACTTACAACATCTATGGTGTCTATAGCCCACGGTTGTCTCTTACCAGCAAACCCCACACGTTATGTTATCCCATAATAAAAATGTGTAATTTTATTTATTGATTTAATGTATTGAGAAGTATTAAGGTTCTGCATTTCTACACATAAACTACAAGTGTGCAAAACTACGTACTCCCTCGTCTGCGCAACTTTCGTAAAAAGGGGTTCAAAGTTTTGGATTCGCGTATTAATATTGTTACCTGGATGACCGAACTGAGCTTTGCTAGGTGTTTTTTAGTACATCATGTCTTTTTAAAAAATAAATAACATTTTCTAAAAATAAAACCTAGCTAAATCGATTTATCGCCCCCGAAACCCTTTGAATAGTATAATAAAATAAAAATTAAAGGTATTTTAATGATGATGACATTCGTCGAACGTTACTAAACCAAGTAACACTTAAACAAACAACTACTGTTGCCCGCGGCTACGCCCACATTGTTTTGTAGTTCATCACAACATTCTTAAAAATCTAACTCTTATAAGGAATACGTGTGTGAAATTTTAAATTTCTAGCGTTTGGCGTGTGTGTGTGTGTGCGTGTATGTGTGTTTTTGCGTGTGTGTTGATGCAGTAGGTAACATACAAGATATATTTAAAATAAATTTTATTAGTCTATATTTTAAGCGGCTATGCAACTGACAACCTTTTAGTTAATAATTAAAACACAGGAAAACCGCAAAAACCGACTTCAAGTTCATTATATTTTGTTTTAACTTTGTGTAAAATTTATATTGTGTCATGCAGCTACTGTGCCAAACACAACACTGTGTTGTACTTACATACTGTATGTAAACGAAACCACCATACCTACTCGTAAGTACAATATCTTGGATGAGCCACTTCGTTAATCTTAAAACAGGTCATTCAGACCATCACCAGCCAGTCATGTGGCATTTGAGTTTGTAATCACAATTTATTTAATTAATTTATTGCTTAGAGAACATAATCATTTTACTAACTGTGACTGAATTCGGAAACTTTGGTTTTCTAAATTTAAATGAACAATTATTAATTATATAAAGCATATACTTTAAAAACCGTCATTTTTAATAAAAGAATAATAATTAAAAAATTATATAATTATATAAATATATTTCAGTACGTAACTTCGGACGACGCTTATTCTAATTTTGTCACGAATACAAATTATGTTTTTAACCACAGCTTATCACGCGATAACTGAGGGTCATTACTGATATAAGGTGTTATCTTATTTTGCTAATATATTACAAATTCTTAAATTTGACAGACATTTTATATAATCTCGAAATTTTTTGGAAACAGTTATCCGAGAATTCTTGAGCTATGAGAAAAAAGTAGCAAGAGTGCAACCCTACCTGGGTTTTACCTACAGGTGAGGCCGCGAGAAGTGAGAGGTAATTGCCATAAAGTTTACTTACCCGTTACATTAAAAGCATCTTCAAATCTAACTTCTTTCGACTTCTCCGAGTTCCCCGCCGTCAGGTTCTGTGTCTCACCACTTTCGGATCTTTTCACCTTTATGAAAGGTTTCACTTCGTTCAGTCTCTCTCTGCTTCTGTCCATCTCACCAAAATCTTCCGTATCGGACATTTTGGGAAACACTTACAAAACACACTTACGACGAAATAATATCTACTCGTGCGATGACATATTTAATTCATTGAAAATTATTTTACTCTGTTTGTATTCAGGGACATTGAAAGTGAAACTCGATATTATTAACCCTATAAATATATTTAAATTGTGTTTTTATGAACAAAAATAATATTAAAGTAAAATATAGTAATATTAAAAATGGCTATATTTAATAAGCGGTATTTATTTCGCAGGATCTACACTAAGTAGTGTTCTCGCAGCCGCAACGCCACCGTCCGTCCGTCGCGGTCTCAACAGAGAACTAATCTAAAAATAGGTTTAACTAAAATAAGAAGCTTGGTTAACGCAACCGTCTCGACTGAACGCAGTTATGTTGGTGTTATTTTTAACTGCTACTTTGTTGCACATCGCTAAATGTGATTTTATGTTTCAGTGTTTAAAAACGCATCGCGCACTCTCTTTTTGCAATATTTTAGAAATAAAAAAAATCACGTTATATTAAAATTCTGTTTCGGTGTAATTTTTAGAAGTTTGAAAGTTTACATTACTAAATATCAGAAGCAAAAAAATCTTAAAATTATAGGAGTAACACATATTATTTACTTTTATGAATATATTCATACAAAAAGTACCCGCGACTTCGTTACAATTTTAACGATGGGCTGTAATAATTGGTATAAGTTTTTTTGGTCAAAACTTCAAGCGCGTTTAAGAAAGATGCCTTAGATTTTCAATTTTTGTTCTTTAGTAGTAGTTAAATTGGGTTGTGTTTAATTACATTTTTTCATTCACATATTAACCGTAGCGTCGTGGGTTTTTAAAATTTTTAAATATTTTTATTTATTTTGAACTTTTTAAAGAGCATAAATGTGGTGTAACGGTACGGCTGTCGCCTGTTGAGAGCCCAGGTTGGGCAACATTCTAAATCTAAATCTACCACAAACCCTTTACTAAATACCGCATCAAATTCGCACAATATCGTTTCTTGTTGATTTAAATTTTATAATATTAATGATAACTAATTGAGGCAATTATGATTATATAAATATTTAAGGACTGTAATAAAACATTAGCGAATTCATTTTTTAATCAGTCTATCGGATTTCTAACGGTACACAAAAATATTACTTATGAGGATTCTAACGGAGATTTATAGAAAACAAGTTATTACACTTTCTTGCTTAGGTTTTATCTTAATTTCTATGAAATTTAATCCTAAATTTATTTTGGATGACATACCGTATAATAACTAGTAGCAGCCGCGACTTCAAACACGATTTTCATTTCAGAAAGTGGCATCTTATCATCCAGTGTTGCAATTTCCACAGAGCTTGCAAGAAAATTTATTTATTTATTTAAAATTTTTATTGCACTAAATTATATACAAAGGAACTTAATGCTAATTATGGCCAAGTTTTGATTTTATATTGATCCACTTTCCTACGGAAACGTAACCGAGATACAAAGTAAACTACTTCAGAACATAGGTTCCAGTTTAACCTATACGTTCAATTATCTGAGTACATTCTGTGTTTCAACTTTTTGTAATATTATATATTATATATATATATATAAAAACAAAAAACAAGTCAAACAAATAATCGTTAAGGTGTTATTATTGTCTGTTATCCGTTATATTTGTCGAGCGTTCCGTACCAACGCGTCCATCACTAAACTGCACAGTCGATACACATTATCTGTTATCTATAAAAATAAATGCATTATGTTATTACAATACAATCAGGAATGATTTAAACAAATAGGCTGATAACTTGATTTATTTCGAATTGATTTATCATTTATTCATTATCATGGCCAACGGATGGTAAATAGTTAGAATTTCCACAACAAAACGTGATTATGAAATAACAAGACCACTGAGTTTATTTCGTCGGATCTACCCAGTGAGTGGTCGTGTCCTGATACGATGGTACATTTTATATAGCTTTATGATGAGTCTCAGGTACCGAGACAAAGGCAAAGTCAGACAATATATATATATATATTGTCTTCATAAGATCCATCTCCGCTCCTACGGCTTTATTTATTTTTTCCATCCTGAAATGTATAATAATAATATACTGCATTTCAGCCAGCGATTTTCACCGAATATTCGGAATAGACAAGTAGATCGAAAATATTTATCGTGTCAAAATGTCGACTAATTTAATCTCTTCCAAAAGTTGTAGTCTAACGTGTTAGAGTGAGATAACTAATGGTTTGTGTTTGACGCGCCATCGGCAGTGCAGCTACAACAATTAGGTTATAGCCTTGGGACAAACAAACAAACATGCGATAGCTTATCTCGCACATCGTCAAGAGAGCCGATATATAAACGTGAGGTTTTTGAAAATCGGTTTATTAGAAAACAGTTAATATTGAAGGTACTCACGGGACAAACACTTAATGGGACGCTCAAGTTTCACGTACGGAAATTTAACAGTACTTATTTACTTTTGAATGCCCAAAGCTATTATTTGGAAGACATAACAATAAGTAAGGTGTGTTCCAGTGGTTCCCAACATGTGGATTTCGAATACCTGGGGGTATGCGAAATAGCTAGAAGAGATGCTAGCGATACTTTGAAACCATTTCAATTATTTTTTAAATAATGTCGTGAATCAATTAGTGATATTTAGTGAAGGGATGTGACGATCTTATCGCCCACTGAAGTACGAATCATCTATGAATTAAGACTAGTAAAGTATTCAACTGAAGCAGTCCAACTAAATGGAAGACTTTTGCAACTATCATCAGGTTTTAATTAAAATGTCATAATAGGCATGAAAATCCTAGCTACCAGCTAGGAACGCACAACTAACATCTTTGGTGTTAATAGGCGATGTGTCTTTTGTTCTTCCTTCGGAAATAAAACTGCTTCTTTGTCTTCTTATATTATGAGAAAAAATCTATTCAGTAATTTTAAACGATTACATTTTCTAATTTATGACGATACCAGTATGGATTATTATTTCTACTGTTGGCAAGCTTTCCAGTGTTTTTGATAGGGTGCGCGAATTTTTTTTTTTTTTGGAAATTACACTTAGAGAAAAAATTGGGAACCATTGGAGTATTTCATTATTGGTTCGGCAGGTAAACATTCTATTATAATGAACATGACAGCATTTTACCTGAGGTAAGAACATGAAGATAATTGTTTGCCATTTTTTTAGATAATGGTGCGGAACCCTTCTACGAATGAATTGAAACAGATTTCTGCTATTAGTCACACACCCGACTTTCTGGCGCGAGCCAACATGTTGTGTCCCTCACCCCTCATCCCTCCCAGCCCTCTCTGTAACAGCATGGTAACGTACCGTATCAAAGATATCAAAGATATTCGTGATTAATTTTTAAGGCATTTAATTACATATTTTTGTTTAATTTTATTATTAAAATCTCTCCGTCCTTCATATGAATGCAAATCAGCCTGTATAATATTATGTAATAATATTATAAAAATGCTGGAAACAGAAACATTTTTTTTATTCTATATAATCTGTTTACAATAACGTTATAATACATAAATCCATAATCTCTATGAACTAGTTATTATGCTATAGGTCAAGATAATGAGGTTATTGCTAATAGGATCTTTATCTTAGCCTGTTTCAAGAACAACGGACACTATTTGTGATTTATTCTTGAACTATTGCCAAGAGATAGTTTCTCATTACCTTAATTACATCTAAGCTTGTATTACATGTATTCGTAACATACACATACTTTACATATAAGAAATGAACCTTCTGGACCGCAATGTTGAATTTGCAAAATGTTGGATTTGTATGATGTTGAATTCGCAAAATGTTGATTCCCAAAATGTTGAAGTCGTAAACGGTTGAATTTCCCATCCGGATCACAAGGTTCAATTCCTAAAATGACGAGTTCGCCAAAAGTTGAACTTGCAATATGTTGAATCATAACTGTTAAGTTGCTGGGTGTATGGTATTATTGTTCCGTGTTGTATGGTACTCAAAAAATATGTTGAAAGAGTGATCAAACAAAAAAATCCTTGTTGCTTGCTTGCTCTTTGACTAAAACAAAAAATCCGCAAAATGTCTCCTGAACTGAAAATTATACTTTGTAATCCTTAACTAACATCAAAACAAAAATAAAATATAAGTAAAAAATTGTGAAAATATAATTAGAATCCTAATTTAAATTTTTAAGAAGAATTTTATATTATATAATTCTTCTTAAAAATTGTACAGGTAGCAATTTTTCCATTTCAAGTTTTTTTAATAACTGTGAATACCTCTTGTCAAATAAAAGATCCTTTACTCTTCTATTTTTCTTATATGGAAAAAAGTAAGATCGTGCAACTTGCCGATCACAGAAATTTGCTTCTTTCATTAGAGTTTTAAAAACCAAAAATATATTAGGTGTTTTTGGGAGTCGTGAGTTTATTTTTCGGCGTTAACCTTCACACGAATTAGTTGTTCTGTGGGGGATCGTCTGCACAACTAATCAATTTGTGATCCATGCTGAACCACTGCTATTCAAAATACTGCAAAAAATTGTGCAAATTTTAGGATCAGGGGCTGTATCTATAATATGCCGCCAGACTTCTGTCATATACTTTGGAGGAAGTAACACAAAATAAGAGCGCAATCGTACTATATGTCTATCATATTTATATTCAAGACTATTGGAGTATTATTTCTTGACCAAGATACATTGCTTTGTCCTTTTCCAGACTGCCTTGCTAAAATGCTGAAAGCATCCTGTCACCTTAGCATCCGTGAATACCTTCCTAACAGCGTTTATTTGAGCTTGTTCGTAATCGCATTTGAAAATTGCAATACGCACTCCAAGCTTATTCTTTATTATTTGAAACAGCCGTGTGTATGTTTTCTCTGATTTATTAGGTAAAAAATCGTAAATTACCGGATAATTATTTATGCTTCTGTCATTAGAATAAATATCAAGGTGTATTATGTACAACTGATAGAATGGCCGAGGACACGATCTAAAAGTACCATCCCCGTAATAAGAAATACTTTTTTCAGATTTTAGTAATTTTAGCATCTTATTAGAATATACCAAAATAATTTTCTCCTTGTTTCCATCTTCAATAATCTTAAAAGTTTCGGGCACACCTTTAGGTATTACAAGATCTTCAACTTTTTTAAAAAAGAGTTTGTCTGATCCTAAAAACCTTTTCCGTGCTCTATATAGGGAACTTTTTATTCAAAAAAATGATGGTAATTGGTTTGCAGGTACATTGGGGTTTTGCTCAATAAAATCAGTTGACATGTTTTCAAAAATTTGTTGAATTGGAATTAAATTTGTGCAAACTTCTTCTTTGATTGTTTTCAAAAGCCTTGTAATTTGAATTTTATTATGGTCGATCAAACACTTCTGCGTAGTGTCACGAATTATTTTATTTTATCCGTACTTAAGGTTACGGTAGCTGTACATATTTCACGATGTGTGCATTGCCACCGTGTCGTACCGTTACGATTCGCTTTACCATCTTGACTCAGTGTCCACTGCCATTTACAATTAAAAGTTCTTTATTCTTACGGTTTTTCAAAAACACAATTTCTTTGAAAGGAGCCATAATAATTTTTTAATATATATTTTTACAAATAATGTTAAATTATATCCTAATCGAACAGGAAATTATGAACTGGATGATGACAATTGTAAAGGATGACAAATCACTTATCACTTTATTACAAATGACCAGTACTTATCGGTGCATAGATAATAATTTATAAAACTAAAGAGTTTTGACTTGGCACGCAAATAAAATGTTTTGATTGTTGGAGTACAATTTTTTTGCGTTTAACATTTTAGGATTCAACATATTGCAAGTTTAACTTTTGGCGAACTCAAAATCTTAGGAATTCAACATTGTGTCTCCAGTAAATTCAACTTTTTACGACTTCAACATTTTGGGAATCAACATTGCGGTCCAGAAGGACAGTGACATTAACTAGGTGGTAGAGTCTTGCAACGACTCGCCCGGATTAGTACAACCACCTTACTTATTCCTGCTACAATAGCGTCAGTGCTCGCCCTTGTCGTGTTCTGAGTTGGAAAGTTGGGTAACCGGCAAATTTTCTCATGCAGCTTTGTCTTTCGGACTTACCATCCTAGTCTCAGGTTGGCAACGCACCATTTCCACTTTTGGTGTCTATAGGCGACGTGTATTTCTTACCATCAGGAAATCCATCTGCTTCTTTGCCTTCCAATATCATAAAAAAAAAGTGTCGACCACTGACTTTATGGTATTAGTAACAGCTAGCGTGGCAGTACCAAATTTTTAATTAAAGTATATAATTGACTATGCAGACGTATGCTAAATTTTACTACAATCGATTCCACTGTTTAGGTGTTATTTCAACACAAACAAACACATTACATCAAACGATTCCGATGTCAGCCTCATTGAAATAATTGGAATTATATGCAAATGTTATCTTGAAATCATTTTCTATTATCTTTTTATCATGTACCCAAATTGCCACAAAATTTGCAATTAACTACTTGCGGCTTACATTTCTAGATCCGAATCTAAAGAACTAATTATACATACAATAATAATTATTCGCAATAGAATTACTGAAACAATTTGCGTGAGACTTTTAATAATACATTATCATTTTAATGGATTCGTAACACTTAGCTTAGTGTACAGAACCAGTGAGTTGAACCTACGTATAAAGACATGTGACAACCTTATCGCGTGCTATTCTCTCGCATTAAGTTATTCTATGATAATATTATATTAGTTCATAATTGGATATAGTTAAGCAGAAAGGACTCAAGCCACACAAGTTTCTTTAAGATTATCAACATTTGAAGTTTTAACTCTATTTTTTAATTTGTTCCTTGAATCCATTAATAGGGATTACTACTAACTAGTTTTACTACTAACTAGTTTTTTCCATCATCCTGACCATTTGGGTCAGTATGAAGAATACATTAAATATATTTGCTATTTATTAATTTAATATATCATTCCACACATTAATAATCCTTATTTTTATTTTTAACTTAAACGCAAGAAAATATTCTAAAAGAAATTACAACGGAAACTTCAAACTTTCATAACCTTAAAGTGACAGGTGTGGCTTGATTCCTTTCTGCTTAACTACATCCAATTATGAACTAACAAGCTTTCCGCCAGCGACTTCATCCGCGTGAATTATTTTATTAACATAAATAACTTTCATGGATTAGATTTAGATTACTTCCGACTACATTACTTTTTTAAATGTTCTTAAATAGCTTATGTCTTATTCTCCGAAGTTACCTTACTGTCTAGTTTCATCCTAATCCCTTTAATAGTTTTTTCGTGACAGAGTAACAAAGATTAATACTTACAAACTTTTGCGTTTATAATATTAGTGGGACTTTTCATGGGATATTATGAGACTGAATATTAAACTGAAAATTTCAAGACACAAAAAAGTATCCATTGAAATAGCCTGGAAACATCTTCAAAAGACGATTGCGGGTTCAATGCCTGTGTGAGTTGCTGTTTCATTGAAACTAACTACAGTGAAAATGTAGTGTAAAAACAAAATCCGTCACCGGAAATGACGTCATGTCCTAGTGTTTTTGTAATCCAAACGTACCATTTTGTTTACAACTGAAGGCACGCGCGTCGGCGCCAAACGCCGCTGTCTCCATTTCGTGACGACAATGTTGCTACATCGAAAATAGTTATTACCTCTTAACAACAGCAGTTCGCGGTTTTGCCCGCGAGAAGTATTAGTCGGTCAAAGATTATTCCTGGTACCAGCGGCGTGCACAAGATTATGGCACTGGGTAGGAATACCGATTACAAACAAAAAATATTTTTAAAATTTTTAATTTTTTGATTTAGTTTAATAGATTATGTGATCATGATAGTGAAATGTCGGAGTTTAATTAGATATATCAGAGCTCATCCTGTCTCAAAGCGTAAACAGTGCTGATGTGCCTCTATGGAGTTCACGTCTCTGGTACTTCCTCAGACAAAAGGAAGGATGTCGGATGTCTTATGTAGGCTTTTTATAGAAGATATTTTGTACAAGGGTCAGTGTATCATCTGATGATAAGTGGTCATTGTCGTCCCCGAATCCGCATGACCATGAATATCATGTTTTGCCAAACTATCAAGAAAACTAAGATGAATGTAGAATAGGCCAACTGCCTTCCACCCAGGCAGCTCGTAAGAGGCGAGCACAGTGTCTATTGTCACCAACATCATGACATTAACTAGGTGGTAGAGTCTTGCAACGACTCGCCCGGATTGGAACCACCACCTTACCTATTCCTGTCACAATAGCGCCAGTGCTCGCCATTGTCGTGGTATAGTTTGATGAGTAGAATAACCGGTAAATTTACTCACGTAAGAGGCTTACCATCCCAGCCTCAGGTTGGCAACGCACCATTTCCCTTTTTTGGTGTCTATAGGCGACGAGTATTTTTTACCATCAGGAAATCCGTCTACTTGTTTGTTTCAGATATCATAAAAAAATACTTCTATTAATAACAAATAAAAATAAATATCATGCCCTTATTCCCAAAGAAGTTAGCAGAGATACATACATATGCACCCACGATTAGCCAACGATATTAGGTCCCATGATATAACACAGAGGCGATTCACTACAAATAAAGATCGCAAATTACAAGCGCAAAATTGAAAAATTTCATTTTTCACAAACATTCAATTTAAAATAATTGAAATTGGAATATACAATACTAGCTTTCCGCTCGCGGCTTCGCCCGCTTCAATTATTTCAATAGCACAATAACTTTCAAAGGGCAGATTTTTTTATAAGGACAGTTTTAATAAGAACAGTTATTGCGTTAAAAACATACTCTGTTTTTAATAGAGTCGGTTAAAACGCTTGTGTTCTTCATTAATGTCAACTCTATTTCTGTATCAAAACTCAGTGGTTTAGGCGTGAAAGCGTAACAAACAGACATACAGAGTTACTTACACATTTACAATATTAGTAGGAAATGTGGAATATATTCCCTAGAGACCCAACGACAGTCCCTTACAGCCAAAGGCGGTTGACCATCGCTCACAGAAAAAGTTAATAATTGAGCAGTGAATATTAAATAGATTCCCTGAACGAGGATAGGCGGGTCATGTTTATGAGTTTTGGACTCCACTTTTTTATTTGTGTCTGGTTCCTAAATTAAAATGGTGACCTGAGCGCCGTCCTCTGTCATGTCTGGCTTAGCTAATGATACGTTGTCAAAATTCTATTATTAGTTTATGTTGAACAAAAATAAACACGCAGTAAAATTGCAAAATTCAATTTGGAATGTTCAAAAACGAGCTGAAGTTTTAGGCGCAGCAGAACTTTTGAAATGTGCTTACATTAAATAAAAGCAGTCGATACCCGTTTAGAATAGAATAGGACCGAACATAAGTTAACTGGGTCATATCCAAAATGACCACTGGTGGTAAAGTGCTGTGCAGCTACTCGTCTGTGTAGGGATCCACCGCTTTACATATTCCTGCCACCATAATGACATTGTCGTGTTTCGGTTTTCCCTCCGGTCATCAGATGGTCTATTCTATACGGTGACCCCGAATCAACACGAGGAAACCTTTTTTATGATAAGTGATAACTCATGACTATTTTAAAGTTCACGCAAATTTATTGAAGTTAACTAATGGCAGCTGCTTACGCCCTTGCCGAATATTAAAAAAAATTATTAAAAAAGAATTAAAAACCACTCGACCGATCTTGAACATATTAAACAGAAAACTAGTCTTTTCCCCATTTTTTTAAATGTTTACTTCTCGTGTTATTATAACATTGTAGGTACTTATAGAAGCTTAGTACGAGGAGCGATAATTAATCTCAAGTGTTTTCATCAGCTTAATATTTTGCTAACATAATAACGATTGGAGTATATTTAATTTTTATAATTGTTGAATTTGTCAATTGCTTTGTGTTAGCTTTAAATTTTTGGGTAATACTAAGTTTGCTGGTACAATGAAATATCAGAATGGAAGTAGGAGGCATTAAGCACTAGGCCACCAAGGTATATATTTGTGCCTACCTTGAAAAAATTAGTACACAACTTCGGTCACCTTTGCTTCCCAAATACAATTTGTTATTAAAAAATGAAACAACCTCCGCCCTAAAAATGCTTTGGGATCTTAAATAAATTACAAAATATTATTCTGCAACATGTTAATTTTCAATCTTATGCGTCGTTATTAAGGTTGAAAATTAATAAAATATTGGTTTCCCGCCCACTGACATCTAAAAATTAGTGGGTTCGAGTAGATGTCACGCTGATAGAAAGTAGTTATTATGTTTGTGAAAACACATTTATTTTTCTTATATGACACTTTAATTGGATGTTTTCTACAACAGTTTTGGAGATCTTTAAGACTAAATGCAAAATTTTTATAAATTACTAACAAGAAACCGGCCACGGGCGAATGGGACCCGCTCACGAAGTGTTCCACACTATATATCATCTAAAAAAACTATAAAAAATAGCCTTTTTAACACAAAGGTTCATAATTCATAATAATTGTTTATTTAAACCCGTGGTGGTCCGGGTCCTCTGTGGACAATAGACCATCTACCTTCTTACCAGGCAGCTCGTAAGAGGCAAGCATAGGTTAACTAAGTCACTACTAACATGACCACTGGTGGTAAAGTGCAGCAACTCGCCCGGGTAGGAATCCACCGCTTTACCTATTCCTGCCGCCACAATGAGAATGTTGTGTTCCGATCCAGAGGGTAGGGTAGCCGGCAGACTTGTACATGAGGTCTAACAACTCGACCACAGCTCATCGGCATACCCACAACATCTATGGTGCTTATAGGCCACGGTTGTCTCTTACCATCAGGAGACCCGTGTGCCTGTTCGCTGTTTTGTCTCATAAAAAAATAATAGTAGTTTTGGCGTGATTGAGTAACAAGCATCCAAACATACAGACTATTGCTTTTATACCCCTAGGCATTCTTAGATCTTTAAAACACCTAACAGATATTGATGTGCTTTTGCTATCTTGCCTGAAGCTAAGCCTAGAATATTTCCCCGTGTTGATCTGGGTCCTCTGTGTAGAATAGTCCATGTGACTTTGTTCCAGGTAGGTTCATTCACACAAAGAGCACTGGTCAATTATAACAAGAACACTGGTGGTAGAGTGCTGTGCTGCATCTCGCTCAGGCAGGGATCCTCCGCGTTATCTATTCCTGCCGCCATAATGACATTATCTTTTTTCAGTTAAGGTCAGGTATCCAGTAGACTTAGACATACGGTCTAACAGCCCGACCACAGATAGTCGCATCTATAATATCTACGTTGTCTATAGGTCGCAGTTGTCTCTTACATCAGGGGAGCCGTGAGCTTGTTCTCTGTCATATCCCATAAAAAAAATCTTCCACGTTTTGTTACTTTCTTTATACAAACTCACCGGTTTCGGAGACAAAATATTAAGATAATAATAACTTCATTTCACAGTTCATGAGATACAGCCTGGTGACAGACAGGCAGACAGATGGTCCGTTTTTACCCTTTGGCTACGGAACCCTAAAAATGACTTAATATAATCCAATAAATTGTTCTATAAATAAAGTTGTTGTCACAATAACTCTACACAGATGATAAAATTACTTAATCGACGTAGAAGGATCTGCAATCAAAATTGCATGCAAATAATAATTAAACTTAATTTGCATAGATCTATGAGCAATTATGTGAGAGGTCAGAGCATTGTCATTTGAATGAAAACAATTATTATCATAAAAGGATCGTCCTAGGAAAAAACGCAATATTTTCCTTTGGAAGAAATCTATTTGATAACGCTTTCTTTATTCAATGATTAAAAAACGAAAAAGATAGAATATTTCAGTCATGTCAAATTAGTCATAAAAAACGTACTTGTACGAAATATGATATAAACTAAATGTCTGTAGAGACACCAGGTATCAACTAATCTGACAGAACTAAAAGTCTTTTGTCTCTTTCTTTTACTTGCGTTGAAAGAGGATGGTGATGACTAAAAATAAGCTAGTTACTAATATTGTCGTTGCTACAAATTGTATTGTATCTGGGAAGGTCGCCGCTATGGACTTGTAATAAGCGCTTGAACTTCCACTTTGGTAGTACAATTGGCATTGAGTTGTTTCTAACTTAAGGAGATTAATTTTCTGAGCGCTCATACGGTGAGGTAAAACAGCGATACGTGTACACCCACGATCAGGCTAAGACCAGCTTAGGCTAATGGTGGGTGCATATGCATCTCCGCCAAGCCCCATGGGATTTAGCGTGAAGTTATGCATGTATGTGTATATAAAAACTATGGCTTAAGGAAACTGGAGAGATATTCGAATAAAGTAACTATTGTTGTTACAAATCACATATAAACAAATACATTAATCGACAACATTCGAATTAATCTCATATTAATGGAACCATGTCTGGAACTACACAAATCGTATATCATATTATAATATACATATACATATTATAAGACAAAGTCACTTTTTTGTCTGTCCCTATGTATGCATAAACTTTAAAACGGATTTCGATGCGGTTTTTTTAAATAGATAGAGTGATTCAAGAGAAAGGTTTTATGTATATAACATGTATAGTATACCCGTGCGAAGCCGGGCTGGGTCGCTAGTTCATTTATAAAGGAATATATAAATAAATATCAAGTAACTGGTAACAAACAAAACTGGTAATGACATATTCAGCTTAATACCACACCAATAACATTTTTGTCATCCATGAAGGATCATCAAGTGTCAAAAAAAACAAGTGAGAGTCGGACTCACGCACAAAAGGTTCCGTACCATTATCTATAAAACAGCAAAAAATCACATTCGTTGTATAGGAGTATATATTTATTTTATCCAGTTTGTGTTTTTGTTGTTACAGTGGAAACAGAAATACATCATCTGATTCTGTGAAAAATTCTCCTTTTTAACTGTCACGGTTTGTGAGATACGTACTGGAGACAGACAGATAGCGAAATCTTAGTAATAGAGTTCCGTTTTTACTCTAAAAACCTTAAAAATGAAAACCGAACCGAAACTTATGATTAAAAGTGTAAATTTCAACCTGTGTATATTTTTTCTGAGTATCACTTCTGTCATTGTCATGACGTACACACATATAAAACATACAAGCAGACATAGACATTTTGAAGTCACTTAAAATACATGGGGTGTTACCTAAATAAAAACAGAACTCAAGCCGATAATATAATGTGTAAATTCCAACCTGTCTATATTTCTTCTGGAAGTGTCATTAGATTACCTTAGCAATGACAATTGATCTTACAATTAAACTGTCAATTGTCGCACGATTCTATTGTTTCATTTGCATGTCACAGACCTATTACCCCAGATAAATAATGAGGTACGTTAATGGTTCTATAATCGATCAGTTGTATTCTAAATTTACTAAAACAAATAAAAGAAATCCATACATCCATTTGCGTATAATCGTATGACGATAATTGTGTGTCTAGGGCTCCGTATCAAATGATATTATTATTTTATTATTACCAAGACTCCCCTGTCCGTCTGCCTATCTTTCCAATCTCATGAACGTAGACATTTAAAATTTTCACGGCTGATGTATTTCTGTTGACGCTTAAAAAGAAACACTAAAAAACAGAATAAGATAAATATTATCAAAGTTAATACTGATACTATACTGACTGTTGTATGATACAACAAACTTGATTTTTTGTCATTTTTATAAATATTAGTACGAAGGTTTGTGATATATGACCTGGTGACAGACAGACGGACAGTCTTAGTGACAAGGTCTAGTTTTACCCCTAAAAAAATATCTGAGTCACGATTTTCCCAAAATGTCTCTTTTCCATCGCAACAATGTAAAATCAAGTTCTTCGTAAACCTTTAAAAGTCTTCAAGGCAATTACAAATAGAAGTTAAAGTAAATACACAAAATGTAAGCTCGAATAAAATGGCCGGAGCCATAAAGCTCTCTATAGCCGATACATCTAGGCGAATTAAATAGCCGTAAATCTATCGGGCCCAGCTTTTAGTTGGGTTTATTTAGTGTGCGGATGTAGCGGCGACCTATATTATGATTAGGTTTGCCATATTAGCCTTCGTCATTTTAGGACTTTTAATACCTACCCGCATTAAATTTTATTTTGTCACATAAAAATTTTTAATCATTAATACACTTTTCTTAACGAAACTATGTGTCAATCCGGGTCCTCTGTGTAGAATAGACTGCTTCCTACCAGGCAATTTCTGAGAGGCGCCCAAATAGGGATCCACCGCCTTACCTATTCTTGGCGCCATAATGATATTGTCGTATTCCGGTCCGGGGGGTAACCCCGGAGACTCGTGTGCCTGTTCGCTGTCTTATCCCATAAAAAACAGCTACCTATAGTAAAGTAAATTATGGTAGTATTTTTTTTCCATCGGGGTTATTATTGATTTCCTTTTTGCTGTCAAAAAATATAAATTTTCAGTCATGAATAATAAATAAATATCCCCTGACAAATTACACACATTATTCCTAAAGTAAGCAGTTTATACTTGTGTTATGGGTGTTAGACAATGATATTAATACATATAAATACTGAAATAGATATCAGAATAAATTTTGTAAATACACAGACCCGGGAATTATCATACAAATACTTGCTCCCGTCATGAATCGAACCTGAGCATCGCACGCTAATATCTCGACCAACAAGGCGGTCATGTTAGTAATAATCTTGGCTAATTTCCGTGAGATTTCCTTAGAAAAATTAAAAAGTTTAGTATAAAAAAAAATAGAATATTCCTGTTTATTCAGTGATGTTGGTTACTCTAATTATGATGGAACTGACGCCGAGGTGAGCTGGAAAGTACATAAGAGTTTACATGTTTACGTAAAAGCATTCGGCTTAGTGAGAAAGGTGTTAGCTTAATACTATTTACTTTAGGATTATCAAAATCATGTATGTAACCTTATAGGTTTTTATTAAAACATACGCACTATTAACCGCGGCTTTTGCGCACGGATTTCCACTTATTTATTTATTTTATTGTGACTTGACGATAAGGCTGCCTATGTTTTTTATTAGATAGGACTACGAACAAGCACCTCTCTCTCTCCTCATGGTAAGAGACAAACGTGGAATATATATATATATATATATATATATATATATATATATACATAGTAAATGTCGTAGGTACGTTGCTGACTTGTCGATAGACTGCTAGGTCATAAGTGTAAATTTATCGGCTACACGACGTCACTATGGCGGCAGGAATAGTTTCGGCGGTGTATTCCTATCTGAGCGTTTGTTTAATATATCATTAATTAGTCTGTAAGTATTATTTCGGTATGATGTTTGTTTATTTATACAAATAAGTAAAATTGGAGTGTATGTATGTAATATTAAAATAACCGCTTTTTACCAAATGTATATTAGGTATGTATGTTTACAAGGTACATGCGATACCAAAATAATACTTATACCCGTATACATAATCTCTAAAAAGGCTGGACTGATTTTAACGGGGCTTTCACTTGCAGGTAGCTGATGTTATAAGGAGTAGCACAGACCTATCTTATTTAGTTAAATTCCAATGCAAACGAAATCACAGCTACTCTACTTTAAGTGTGCACGCGAAATACAAAATATGTGAATTTTATTCCAGAATATGAATAGTCAGCGGTGATGATTCACAAAGAGAACTTCTTAACAAATTAACGTTTTACGTGTCGGTAACAATGTGACAATATATGTTTTTAGTAATAATTCTTTATAATATTTTAAACTTTCCCGTGGTTTGAATCTTATATTCCCTATTCTAAATTTTATAACCTTTTTTCGTAACAAAAGTTATTTTATATTCATTCCAAATTTAACTCTAATTTTATTTCAGAAACTAGTTATGCATTTTGAGAGCATATCAGATATATCACATCTTTTTTTCATAAGCTTAAATAGGTACAGTCGGCACGATATTCGGCAGGACAGATAGACTTCAATTAAATACAAATCAATCAGATTGATCTTAACCCAAAGCCAATTATAATGAAATAGAAGTTGTTTTTTGGCAGTTTTACACCGTACAAATTATCCTATCACTTATCACACATAGACGTAGAGTAAATAGAAGTGCTAATCACCTGGCTGCATAAACAAAGTGTAACCATTTAAAAAGCAAGTCCGTCAGCTTGTAACAGTTTCAACGACTACATTAAGACATAAAACACGCGTCGGATTCCACTAAAATTGCTCACGGCATTCTATATCAGCCGCACTCGACGACCGTTCGATCTATTTCGGTAAAAATAAATAAATATACTCGCGTCCGCGCAGCATACAACGATCACTATTTGCTAGATGAGCTTTTTAGCGGTTGATTACTTTTCCCGTGACATCCTCCACTGAAACATAATTTAAAGTAGCGTACTTGAAGTTAGAATTTGACGCACAAAGTCTTGGGTTCAATTTCTGTGTAGGGCAACTTGTTCTATGAGTTTCTTTAGGTTATCTGAAAAACATAACGTTGCTGATTGAATTTTGTATCGAAAATGATGACGGACTTGCCTTTAAAAATAAGGGAACTAATATCGTCGGCAAATCCTGGGTGCATAATTATATAAGTCTACCTACTCCCACAGGAAAATGGGCGTGGGGATATTTATTTATTTTTTTAGAATGCCATATGTAAATATCATTTGCTTTTCTACATATTGTATAACAACATATTAAGTTGCTTCACGCAGAATTCATATTCTAACGTCAATTACCTCTCTGCTATGTCTAAATAGCAACTATAGGTACATATAGTTTTATGTAATGTCCATAAACATTCAATCCACTTTATCTATTTTACTGATTAGATTTATAAAAAATCTTTCGTGTAAAATCGAAAAATAAAATATAAAGACGTAACTTTATATTAACTTTTTTTTATACGTCTATAATTTTATTTTATTAACGCGTACTAATGGATGTTTAACTTTAATGTTAACAAAAGATTGTTAGTGTGATACATTTAAAATGCCTTCTAGAATTTCAAAATGAATAGTTGAGTAATCATTACATAACACACATACATACATAGACTATTATTATTTTTGTCTCTTCCAGTATTTCTATAGGGAACACGTATGAAAAGACAAGATGCCCAAAAATAGCGGCACTTGATAACGACGTATTAGACATAAATGTTTAACGTCCGCTGGTAAGTGTTCCATATTTAAAAATGTAATCGTGATGGCCTTTCCTGTTTATGAATTGGTTCGATGACGAACTTCCGGGATATGAGTACTTTGATTTGTGGTGTACCTACCAACTAATATCAATTTTCGTCATGGCGTTACCGAACATAACCTTTACGCAGGTATATTATTTTTGTAGGAAAAGTGTCTATTCGGGCTTGTCTTTATAAAACCAATTTGTCTTAGTCACGGTGTTAATGACGAATAACACTGGCCACTTACAAATTTTGCTCTGCGAAGGTTGGCACCAATATACAGATGGTGATAATAATATTTATCTTTATTTCAGGCAATACCGTACAGAATAACGTACAACATGAATAAAAAGTTATGTGTTTTTAAGCTTTGTTTCTAAACATTATTGTAATGATGCTAGTATTTAATTTTTATTCAGGATGCACTATAAAAATGTACCTACTCAGCAACTTCATAATTTATGTAGAGAGACAGCGCCTATTATAATAGCATTAATGGTTTTAAATTCTGAGATTATTATTTGTGATTTAATACCCAAAGAGAATAATATTGTACATTCATATTAAAGGAAGATAGGTCCAGGACCTGTGTAGACTAGACTACCGGCCATCCTGGTAGGCAGGAGCATAGGTTAAATGGATCACTGCCAAAAATACTACCGGTAAAGAGTTGTGCTGTAACTTAACGGGGTAGGGATCTACCTCCTTATTTATTCCTGCCGTAATAATATAACACCTTATCGTGTTCCGGTTCGGACGTAGGATAGTGGATTGGCTAACAAATTGCGCCTGACATACCGATCACAGGACTGCAACGCACCTATGCCATCTACAATGTCTATATGCCAAGATTGTCTCTTACTATTAGTGCTATGTACTTTTATACTTTCATTTAATTTTTTATGGGATAAGACAGCGAACTTCTGTCGAGTTCAGCGGCTTTCCTGATGGTAAGAGCTAACCGTGGCCTATAGAGACCATAGATGATATAGGTGCGTCACTGTCTTATGGCCGGGGTATGCAAGTCTACCGGATACCCTTCCCGCCGATCAGGAACACAACAATGTCATTATGGCGGCAGGAATACGTAGGTTGGTGGCTTCCCAGGCGAGTAACTGCATAGCACTCTACCACTAGTGGTCATGTTGGAAGTGACCAATGTTCTATACAGAAAAGTTAAAATATAAAAAAGAAAGTAGACAAAGTAAAAATAGTTTTTTTTCACTTTCTGTCACAGAAAGGCGCTTGCGGCGCGCAGCCGCAGCTCGTCATGACTAACATCTGTACCTATAACTGGGCCGAAATATGGGCAAATTAAAAAGAATCGTGAGTATATTCGCCAAATATTTAAAAAAATAAGAAGTGTTAATACTTAAGGTGGGTTATTTAATTTCGCTTGTAAACGTCAAGTGTAACCTTTTTAAGGTTCTACGAGCAATTTAAATAAGGAACGTTTAATGTTAAACGTTTATGTTTAGCGGTGTTAATATTTATGTCATGTCAAAATCTATGATAATAAATGAACTAGTAAGTGTCAAGAGTTTGACGTTAAACAAGCGCTTAACCGCTGGTCAACGTTAACGTAATTTGATTAACGTCAACTCTAAGCGTTTAGGAGTTAGTATTTGTTAGTTATTTTCACAAGGATGGCAGGTCTATAGAATATTTATTTATTTTTATTTTTTTGACTTCAAGAATACTCTTAAGTACATTAAAATAAGTTGTAACGATAATGGTTGCATTAGTTGTCGACTATGTCGCAGTCTTTAACGCCACCTCCGATTACCAACACAAGTAAAAGTATACTGAAATAATAATAATAACTAATGTTATAAATATATTATAATATAACTGAAACTTTCGGGTTCGTAACCAAATAAAAAGCAGTCAAACGCAAATCAGTCCCACGCACGAAGGGTTCTGTATTATTTTGCATAAAAATGATGAAAATTGATTTATTGGTTTTATTACGTCTTTAGTACTTGATATATAATGGGATTCAGCCTGGTGTAAGATAGAAATAAAGCCTTTGGGTAGATACTGAACCTTTTTAAAAATATCATAAAAAAAGGTTTAAGATTTTGACAAGAAACCTACAATTAGTTAACCAAAAAAAATCTACGAATCGAACTATATACATTACGTGAAATCGACATCATAATTATTTTTTCTTGAAATAATATATTTTTATTATTCCACCATCTAGTTAACACCACTTTCTAACAAAGTTAAATTAATCAGGGTTCCGTTTGCAAAGGGTGAAAACGTGACCTTATTACTAAAACTCCGCTGTCCGTCTATCACTTTGTTGTATCTAATGAACCGTGAAAACTAGAAAGTTGAAATTTTCTTACATTATCTGTTTCTGTTGACGGTATACTAAAAACCAAAAATATATTCTGATACCTATTTATAGGAAAAAAAGTACCTTCACGCCTATTATCCCTGAAGGAGATGGCAGAGGTGTGCTAGTATATCCGAGATTTTCTTATATTATCTATTTCTGATGACGCTATACTAAAAAAAAATATTCTGATACCTACCTATTTATAGGAAAAAAGTCCTTTCCGCCTATTATCCCTGAAGAAGTAGGCAGAGGTGTGCTAGTATATCCAAGACTCGTAAGTCCAGTAGATATACTAAAACACACTCACGATAAGCCAAGCTACTAGTGCCCTGATGTGACAGGTGGCGTTCCCATCGCCACTTTTTTTTTTATAGTATAAGACAGCGAACAGGCACACGGGTCTCCTGTTAGTAAGAGACAACCGTGGCCTATAGACACATGTTGTAGGTGCGCCGCTGCCCTGTGGTCAGGCTGTTAGACCTTATGTGCAAGTCTACCGGCTACCTTACCCTCCG
>DVZL01000096.1:0-30493 GCA_018236625.1 Lasaia peninsularis
TCTGTGCAGCCTGCGGATAATGACTGCGTCGTCGATGTTAGTGTCGGTTTCTGTGAATTGACCTGCGAATTATTTAGTTGACCATGTGTTTCTTGAGTAGGCTTTTTGCAGCGGTAACCGATATCCACGCGGGCGAAGCCGCGGGCGTCTGCTAGTCCCAGTATAAATAGGCCTTTAAACTTTGCAGTTGCACTGATACGTCACTATTTTCTTAACGCGAATAGACTATAAACTAAATCATCTACCAATACAATTTCAGTTTCACTCCGTAGAAACCTATGTAACCTTAAGTAAGTGGAGGATTGAACTTACCGATCGCAAAGGAGATTCCGCCGCTCATCAGACCGATGAGGGTGCAGTTTTTTGTGAGCTTCACGTTGGACCCGTGCTAGGTACACCTTGTAAAAAAAACTCGAACTTTTAAACTGTATAAATTCGTATCTACAAATCTTATAATTAAATCCCGAATTGTTTGTAAAAGTGAAGTTGAATAAAAAGACAGTTTATAATATCTCCTTTACGCGGATTCTTCTACTTTTATTAAAGTAGTTAAAGTTAAAGGAAGCTTACCGCCCGCTGCTTCGCCAGCGTGAATTAGTTTAATAACTTTAACTAACAGCAGATTTTTTTTACAATTTTTATAATATTTATTACGTAAAAACATACCCTCTTTTTATTGTAGTCGGTTAAAAGAAGTCTATATGTTATTCTTATGTATAAGCTATCTTACTGTAGTTTTATTCAAATCCATCCAGTAGTTTAGTCGTTAAAGAGTAACAAACATATATACATCCATCCATCCTTATGAGATCATTTATGTTAATCCTTATTCTTCCACAGTCAACCGTTATTCAATTTAATTAAGCAAAAGGCCATACCTTTGAACCTTCGAAGAGCAGTGCGACGAAGAAAAGCACGATCCAAGTGATGGCAAAAGACCATCGCGTGTTGATCGTGAGGCCAGAGAAGAGGAACTCCCCCAGGTCGTAGCCGAACCACATCCACATGTGCATCTTGGACAGCTCGTAGCAGCCTTCATCAACAAAACAAACATTTCTTCAATAGTATTTATGGGTTCCACTCGTCCACGACCCTCGACTGTATATACTGTTTGATACAACAGCTTGAACCTTTAAGGGTCACAGATCTTTGTGAGACCTTGATATTGTACGGAAAATCTACATACTATGAATAAAATTACGAGTGTGTATGTAATATTAAAATAACCGTATGTGTAACTAAACAATATTTTAGAATTTTTGTCGTTCTGTCTGTTTGGTCAGTTTGGTTTGGATTTTGATAGGACTTTCACTGGCAGACAGTTGACGTAATAAGGAGTAGCTTGGGCTCCTTTTATTTAGTTAAATTCAAACACAAACGCAGTAGCGGGCACATCTAGTAAAAAATAAAATAAATGTCGTTGCGCCTATATTCTGGACCCATTTCAGATTTCCATTTCCACGCAGAGAGACACGATATCAGGCTATGATATTAGGTTATCCGTTTTGTGATACTAAATATGGGTAAATTCCCTATTAAACTACACGCCAGGCCCCATGCGTGGTAGGCAGATCGTATCGAGTGCCATGTTTCTCGATTCCAACATACTAACTTGGCGTCCTCCATATTAACTACTCTCTTCCTACAACACACCGGTTTCGTAGAGCTTTGACACCAACCTCGGATAATAACACTAGAAATTTAGTAATTAATGGAAATTTAAATCTCCCCGGGTACCTACAGTTATCCACATTCCCATGGTACATCTGTTTAGTTTATCTTTCATTCTTTCCACAAGACCGAAAGCCCTTTCTCATTTTTACACCGACAATATAAATTGTCATACATAAAATACATGTTTAAATATAGCAAAACTGCAACTCACTCGATGTCTGATATTGAACAGAAGCCAACTGAGACGTTTACAGAGCATCGATGTGATCTGATATAAATAAGACTATTATTTGAGTCTTCAAACATGACTAGTATCGTCACTAATGTAAACTGTCGAACAATGGGCCTATTGCAGGCATATTATAAACTAATTTGTTTTTGTTATTATCTATCTTCTATATGTACATACGTACTCTAATTATTATTCATTGGATAGCATTGAATCGTATAAAGATTACTATATTTATTTTATTTGTTAATATTTTTTTTTTTCATTAGAGCACCTTCACGCCTATTATTCCCGAGGTGTGCTACTATATCCACGACTCGTAAGTCCACGATTAGCCAAGGTACTAAGGCTCATGATGTCATAGGTGGTAAAACTATTGCCATTTCGGGCACATTCCAATCCCGGGTAACGTAATGCTTACTCAAATCCGAAAAACATTTAAGAAATGTTTCCCGACCTGCGAATTAAACCCGGGATCCCTACGCGGCTAACGGTCTTAACAGGCGATAGCCGTACCGTTACACTACAGACGCGATCAATATATCAAATATATCGATAATAAATGAAAAATATAACACATTAAGGCGAAGTTGCCTTCAACTGGTTCTAAAGCTTTTTTCATTTTATCTGAAAAACATAACATTGCCTCAGGTTGAATTTATGCCCGATATAGCGGCGGATTTGCCACCTATCACATCATCTGTTCCTCTGTCTATCCTTTTGGGGATATGGGCGTGACGAAATTTTTTTTAGTAAGCAGAAACTTCTCAAGCGATCGTGACGAAATTACGCTAGCGTGTACTATATTTTTCGAGGAACGTTATAGGCTTTTTATCCCATTCACTCTTAAGCAATTTATTTATTTATTTTTCTTCAACTTAAGTGCATTCATACATTTTTATGTGTCCGCGAAAGAAGTGATAAAGCCAACATCAATTAGCACAGCGGAAAACTATTGCCAGTTTCTGGCAGAGGGGCAGAAAACTATTACCAACAGACTATTGCATAAAATTTTGTAAAGTCACTACAGTTACTATTGAAATAAGAATCTATAGATACCACTGACCTAATTTAAAAAATAGGTAAAATCTTCGGTATAAATTAAAATGTAGACTAACATAACAACTCTAATACTAACCGAGTGAAATCAAGGTAAAACAGCAAAACAAGTGTGGTTTTATGATTTAACAATACTATTGTAAATACTTTCTAATCTATATGGGGCTAAATAGAAGATATCAAATAACAATCTTATCTTAACAATAAGCAATTCAACTCAGGAAATATCATTATACAATATTGTTCAAATAATGAAGAGAGTGGAACTTTGTCATTCCATAAGGGCACAACTATACAGGCCTTCTGGAAAGAGCTGGGATGGCTGGAGAAACAATCCGTGTGCAGATCCACAATTGCTGTTATAAGCTAAGTGTGATTGATCGCCGACGAACAAGAAAAAAAATAAGGCAAATCTACTGTTACTGTTTTACCAGTACCAAATCTTTTATCAAACATAGAGCATCTCAAAACGTCGACGGCTGGGCACTTAACGCCTTGTTTGGCGTTCCTTAGAGATTAGTTCCCTCAATGTTATTTAGCGCATATATTATGGGGAATGCTGGAGAGTTATTTGATATGATTCCTGTCGCTGAGTTTCACTTGGGACATTGAAACAGAGCTTAAAGCTGTGTGCCTATTATGTTCACAAATAGCACTTCTCTTTCAAGCAACTAAGCGAAGCTATACATGCAAAGGAATGTTTCACCTATTCAAAGGTGAAAAATTCCTTTGCATGTATAGCTTAAAACCTTGTGGAGAAAAAAAGAGCATTCTAATTTCTGAAAATTTTATACAAATCTCCTCTAGTTTAGCTGCACGTGGGAGGTTTGAGGTAAAGCTACCTACATCCTAATATTTCACACATACGTCAAAACCAGCAACATGATTTTGAAGCTCATCATATTGCTTTAATATCATACTCAAAATATAATTTTGACATCAATTGCTTGAATGATGAAATTTCCCTCTCATTTACTTCTCATTCTTGCAAAATTCTTCTTCATATAAAATATGTTTTGTTACAAGTGAATTTAGAGCCATTTGTTACTTTGCAACTAATTTGGCCTGTATACAAATGAATCATAACCATAATTTTCTATTTAATCTCATTGAACATTCAAGTTATAAATATCCTAAACTAGCTTTCTGCCCGCGGCTTCGCCCGCGTGAATTATTTTAATAACATAGACAACTATCAAAGAGCAGTCATTTTTCTAACTTATAATACTTATTGCGTAAAAACATACCCTCTTTTAAATGTAATCGGTTAAAAAGTAGCCTATGTCCTTCCTCAAGGTCAACTCTACCTCTACTAAATTTTATTAAAATCGGTTCAGCAGGTTAGGCATGAAAGCGTAACAGACAGACCGACAGAGTTACTTTCGCATTTATAATATTAGTACGGATTAATCACTAGATGATTTTGTTTTTTAATTTTAAAAGTCTATATAATATATTCTGATATTCACTTTGATGGTTTAATAATATTGGTGTGTACAAATTAATTTTATAATATTCTTTAATATTTATTTTTAAAGTACTTTATAAATAATTCAACAACATAAATATCCACTTTAATTATCTTCTTTCACTCAATATCAGCTTTATTCAATAGAAATCACATATTTTCACTGACAAAATTATCAGTTACTCAAAGTACCCAATTTCTATCAAATCACAAGTATTTTAATTTCATTTATTTCACTTATCTTCTGTAGTTATCTACACATTTTGCACATTTGTCACTAGCTTATACACAGCTTGACTTGTTAAAAAGAAATGAAATCTTTTTGAAGTAGGATGACAATGATGAGTTGATCAATCAGGCCCAGAACTAAGAGTGCAACAGGGGCACTTATATGCAAATATATCCAAATTAAGCTGTTCTGTAGTGAAGAGGTAAACACAAACATAATACACAGCAAAGTGCAAGGTGGACTTGTGCACAAAAAGTTCTGTACCATTATGTATAAAAATGGCAAGAAAAATCACATTTGTTCTACGGGAGCCTTTATATATTTTTTTCTATTTTTACTATTTGTTGTTATAGTGGCAACAAAAATACTTAATCTGTGAAACTTAAGCTTTCAACTATCTAGATTAATTTTTTATTTTTACTTTTATTAGGAGTTTGTTGTTATAAGGGAACAAAATTACCTCATCTGTAAAACTTTCAACTGTCTAGCTATCATCATTATACACCCTATGTTTACAGGTTATTAAATATATTTCTTTCTTACATTCATAATACAGAATAACATAATGAAGTAAGTCACAAGGTGGAATTAATTCCGAATCTCAGATTTCTTTGCAAAAGGAAACAAGATGCACTTATCCACATAAACAAAAAATGAGAGATTGACAAAACAGATATACAATGCAAAAGTATATGGCTGTAGATACCTGGGGAGACCTCGACACTAGGCACTCTATACTGTCTGCTTACCCCACAAGGGAAATGGCATAAAGATATTATGTATGTATGTAACAACAAATTAATATAATATGTCAGTATATACTTGAAGCAAATAATCTCTTTCAGAGACTTAATGACAAAAGATACAAAGAACAAGAAAGACACACAGGGCACGCATGGTAAAGATATTCTAAAGTCAATAATACGACTACTACACCACATAGGTTTATTTTAAAGCTTTATTTTCAAACTTAACACTTTTAAAAATCAAATATTAGAAAAACTGTACTCTACAAAAAATCATCAGAATTTATTGTAATTTTACATATAAAACCAAAATAGATGGAAATTTTTACAGATCCTGCCACCTCAGCACCCCTTTTCCTACACATTAACTCTTTTAAATCATGATCATATAAAAATTAATTAAGAGGATATTATTTTCAAGCAGTTTAAATTCCATAAATCTCAACAAAGTAATTTACAGATCACTATACAATTATATTGTTCTTTAAATTATACAATACAATAGAGACAAAGCATACAAATAGATAACGGAGCTATTTAAAAAAAACACACTGTAACTACAACGTTAAAAAAACTTTAATATTAATATTGACGTCCAAATCAACTGTAATAATTCGAATGAAGCTTACCCAGTTAGTGTGTCATCGAGTATTTACAGGATATTCCATTTCTATTTACTTTGTAGCCGTATCAGGACAGATACATCGTTATCAATGATTAATCCAATTGGAAAGTAAATAATTCTAATCTACACTAAATAGCCTTTAAAATTGGAACAGATTCTTTTCATATAAGACCGAAAGGAATTAAATAAATATGCCAATAAAAAACCGTTTTATAGAACGCAAGCACTATAACTATATGTTATATTATTAAGTCCAATAATTTCATTACAATTTATTAGAAAGGAAAAGATTAAATTTAAATTACAAAACATAGAACAGATACATTTCAGTTGACTGCTGACACTGACAGTTGACTTTAAAATGTTTTTTACAATTATAGAGGGTATAGGTAAGGGGTGACATCTCTTATGGGAGTATAACTAAAAATGTGTCCAGATGTTGCTATAAATAACAGTTCAAAAACCTTTCACATTGGCGCTAGTGGAATCTACAGTGTATGGTATGAACTATGGTGTGAACGTAGCAATTATTACCTGCCCGCCGGTGCTGCCTCTAGCGGATCTTTTTTAAACTTTTTAGGAAAAAGGCTAATTTAAGTACCAAATCGAGCGTTAATCGGAGCGTGCCTATTCTAATCGTCGTAATATTACGTTTTATGATTAAATCTCATAAAAATCATAAATTTCGAATTATTTCTCTTTGATTAGACGTGCGATATGTATTTTCGAATTTGGCGCTTCTTTCCCTGTAGCTACTGTGGCGCCACCCTTGTTTATGCGTTTTGACGGACATATTTTCATAACACAGATGTTCCTCCTTACCTATACCCTCCATATTAACCAGTGTAGACAGTCAGTTTAGAAGTAGACAAATTGGGATCAGGTGGTTTGTAATCTCTAGATAGTGTCTTTAGCATCACGACTGCGGGCCATAACTTGTATATTTAAAAAAAGTACTTGACTATGGAGACATTATATTTTCATCAAGTTCTTTTCTTTTGTTTTTTTTCACTAACCATTTTTATATAAATGATAACTGATGAGAATATAAATGAAAAAAAACTAAAAGATTTGTTAATATAAACATGATACCATATTAAAAAATGAAGAATATATTATTTTCAAATCTTGCAATTCTCTACCTACAAAAGAAGCAGCGCGTATTTTTAACAGACTTCAAAATGTATAGAAAAAATATGCACAAATATTCAATATCATAGGACCTAGTTGCATTTTTGACTATTAAAAATAAAAACAAAATATATTAAAAAAAATTTACTTTCATGGAGTCGGCAGCTATTTTTGTTAGACATACAGGTTATTGCTAAAAATTCGAAAGAAATCTATCAATACTTTACCCAAATGTAAGTTTTTAGCAAAAAAGTCGAATATTTTGATATATTGATCTCGAAAGTCACTTTTTTCTCCACTAAACTGTCCGAAACACATAAATGTTTGTAAATGTTTAAATAAATGTAACTTTTTGTATTAGGTGTTTTTACAAATTCATATAGGGACCCTTAACACACGATGGCATAGAAAATATAGATTTTATTGAAATGAAACAATATTTTGTCTTTCATTTATTATAAACCTTTTACCAACAGGAATAAAATTATTTTGATATTGGAAAAAATTACTCTAAAATAAACTCAAAAGTAAATCTAAAAGATTTTTATGGAATATTCTAGAATGTTTTTGAAACTTCAAGTGAGTGACTTCCATGGAATAGGATTTATATACATCTGGGAGACTGATCCACGCATACCTGGTGACGGAAGATTATTGTTAGTAATTTCTTCATTAACATCGACACCAAGAACGGACTCTGACGCTTTGCCGATACAGACGTATCAACATACATATCTTCACGCCAGATTCCTTGCTGGTAGGCAGAGAGTAAAGTCTCACGTTTCCTACATACTTGCCTAGCTTCCCCCACATTCATTATTTTTATTCATAATACAACACCAATTTAAAACAAAAATATAGCGGATGGCGGTTTGTCATTAGGTCAAATAAAAATAAAAAAATAAATTCGTGTGAGATATCAAAAACAAATGCTGCCTTTTGAATTCAAACGTGTTAATGGTGCGTTGTCAATCTGAAGCTACGAATTTAAGCATCTTCCAAACAAAACACGACATTGGCGAAAACACACAACTTGCAAATCAGTCTATCAATAGGTTAATATAACTACCTATTACTACTTTAAAATGAAAAACACATCAGGATGTACCGCATCCTGATGAGCGATCATCTGAAAAGCGAAACCGATCGGCTATTTCAAAAATAAATTTCAATTATAAGTAGGTAATCTGTGAAAAAGTTTGTGTTTTTCATCTTTACATCTATAAAAATAAATTAAATTGAAGTGTACTATTAAAATAACCGCTTTTTACTAAATTCATATGTATATTTACAAGGTAAGTACCTACATATTATAACAAAATAACATTTTTTTAGAATATTTGTCTGTATGTCTGTCTATTTGTACTCGCTAATCTGGCTGGACCAATTTTGATACGACATTCACTGGCAGACAGCTGATGTAATAAGAAAAAGCTAAGGCTACTTTAATTTTAGAATTTTACTTTGGAAATGGATAAAAGAAAATAATTAAATAAACACGCGGATCAAGCCGCGGGCACAGCTGGTTTAAAATATGAATATGTAAGTTTCACCAGGCTCCAGCGATGAAAAATATAATCATACCATCAGGTAATTAGTCAGTTTACTGCTTTCCAATTTCTAATATAGAAAAAAACTTTACGCACTAAGCTCCCCTTGGTTCAGCGGCACTGGCAAGGGTTTGTTCTTGCTGGTTCTGAGCCAGTCTCTGTAGGCGCGTTCGCCTTGTACTCGGCGACGTTCTTCTTCTATTGCAACTCGGGCAGCACGACGCTCAGCTTTTGTTTTCATTACTGTAAAAGTACCTACTTTATATTTATATTTTTTTATGCTCGCTTTACTTCTCATGTATTATAAGGCTGAGATTGTCTCGGCGATACGGTCTTCTGTGTACCTACTATTTCTATGTGAAGTCAACTATATGTAACTAGCTGTCCCGGCGAACTTCGTACCGCTCAAGGAAATAAAACTAATTCGAAGCCTTTTAAATTAAACAATAAAATTTACGACTTTTAAATTAAATATTCACTAAATATGGGTACGAATTTGAGTTCCCTCTACTAAAACTTAAGCTTTAAAGCATGATATTAAAATTTAAATTGGCTTTTAAATATTATTACGAATATTTTGTATGGGAATATAGAAAAGTGTTACAGTTAAAAAATGTAGAATACTACTACTAATAAGCAAGCTGAAGTAGCAGTGGGCTGGCCATATCTGCTGTAGGACCAATGGCCGCTGGAGCAGACGAGTTCTAAAGCGGAGAACGCGTCTTGGTAAGCGTAGTGAAGGATGACCTCCGACACCCTGCTCCGATGATATTCGAAGGATCGTTGGCAGTCACAGGATGAGGAAAGCGGAGAACCGAGCAGCGTGGCGCGCTCTGGGGGAGGCTTATATCCAGTAGTGGACAGCTATAAGCTGATTGAATTGAATCGAATAGAAAAGTATTGTTTTTAACGTTTTTCTGGCAATATTATAACTTTTTCTTTCCGTAAGAACTATCTTCGTACTTCAAGAAATATTAGATATAAAAAATAATTTGCGAAATCAGTTCAGCCGTTCCCTGTAAATTCGGAAAATGTAAATTGTTTGTTGTTACCTTATGCAATGGAAAACTCTTGCGTGAGTAATTTTACCGGATATGGCAATTTTATGCAAATTTCACTACCGCCAAAATTCCGGTTTCTCTATGGTTTATAATCGAGCGGACTGCGGTAGTTTAACGGGGTGCATAGAAGTAAATTATTGATTATAGTCATGAAAAACTTTACATTGGGAATTTACCATTTATCACGAAATTTTAAGAACAAAAATAAAATCATTACTTTAAAAATTCCCGCCATAAACAGTAGGTACCTAATAGGTATATACTATAGAGTTACAGAACAGCTGTAGTCGAGGTGTGAACTGTGAAGTCTAGTTCTACTGAGGATGCTTTGGTTGCGAAGCGAAACGTACGTTGAGAATAATTTTATCCTCTTGCTTGATTGAGACGCATTATACTACTGTTTTGAGTGGGAGTTTGCAAAATAATATTTTTAATTTTGTTCAATTATGGATGTCCGCAAAATAACACCCGATCTATCAATTATGCTTTGTAGAATTGTTTGATTTTATACTTGCCGCTACGTTTCATTTTCGGATATCATAATAGTGCTTAAAATACTATGCCAACCACCTTGTCGCGTGTCGCTCCTCTACCGTGCGATTCCAAAGACATTTTCGACCTCGTACTATAACACAAATTACATTGAAATTTGTGGAATTAATTGCCAGCGGCGATCGACAACGCATCTTATTCTATGATACTCCCGGTGTTACACATGTTCGTGGGCGGCGGCAATCACTAACCCCCTTGCCTCCTCTTCTATAAAAAAAACATTACATTTAATGTCATCCTCCTTTTTCCTAATCCATTCTGCTAGTTTCTCCTCTTTTTCTCTCTGCCGTTTATTTCTCTCTTGTTCCATCTTCTCAGTGTCGTGATACCGACGCATTATCTCGTCTGCCTTCCGACGCTCCATCTGAGTTCGCTTCCGTTCTAACCAACGACGAAATGATTCCTCGCGTTGTTCTGGTGTTATTCTTGGACACACTTGCCGCCTTGATTTCTCTTGTTGCGCTTTTTCGCGTCTCTAAAAATATATTTCAAGTAAATATAGCATATTTGGGTGTATCTACCCCAGCCATAATAATCTTAGCAGGAAAATCACATTACAAAAATAAACTGATACTTATACCTACTTTTGTCATAATCACTTTTTACCAAACTACTAATAAAATAGATCTTTTAGTTATGACACTAGCACGACGGTAAGTTTCAGTTTGTCCTTATCCCGTTTATATCAGATAATAAACCCGTATCCCATTTTTATATCATACGATATCGGGGTAGGCTATCTAATCATAGATGATTTGAGAAGAGCACCAGTTCCTACACTGAGCGACTTTCATATAAACTGTACAACTCAGAATGAAAATCAGACCTAACCTCATTTAGGTAGAACGAATTAAATTAAACGTGTGTGGTGGTCATCATCTCTGTGGTGTAATGGTACAGGTGTCGCCTGTTAAGACCGTTAGCCACGCTGGGTCTCGGGTTCAATTCTCATATCGGGCAACTTTTCTTAAAATGTTTTTGAGATTATTCTGGATAAGCACTAGATTGCCCGGGATTGGAATGTGCCCGAAGTGGCGATAGGCTTGCCACCTAGTACATCATGGGCCCTAGTACCTTGGCTAATAGTGGGTGTGTTCTAATAGGTATATCTACTGGACTTACGAGTCGTGGATATACAAGCACACCTCTGCCTACTCCTTCGGAGATAATAGGCGTGAAGGTACTCGAATAAACGAATAAACTTTTTTCTTGGCATACCTACTTGGAATTTGAAATATCAAAATGGAATGAAAAATAACAATACCTCTTGCTCTTTGCGTTCTAGCCACTGCTTAAAAGCCTCTTGCCTCTTCTTTTCATTGCGCTCCCTCTCCTCTTTAGCTGTAGTAGTTGTAGACACCGATACCACGGAAAGCCTAAACGTATCAGCACCGTCTTCACGATAGGTTTCACAACGAGGCGTCACGTCATCAGCCTCTATACCATGGTCACGTATTTGACAAGACTTCCTCTTTATACTATTCGACGAAGTATTAGATATGCGTCCCGTTAAAAAGGGTGTAGAATTACTCCTGTATGAACTGTGAGGATGTGGAGTGACTTCATCTATACATGAGGAATCGGTAAGCAAGGATGTAGCCGAATGTGTCGCCTCTACAGTTTCTATGAAGATAGCTGGATTGATGTAACGCGTTTTACTCCTTGACCCTGAGGATTCCGAGTCACTGTGGTATTTGACGTTCTCTCCGGCCTCGTCAAACACATGGTTGGAGTCTTTCCGTAACTCGTACACTGATCTGTTTCGAGCACTGTCACCGACGTTTTTATTATCGTTGTCGCTCGCCATCTTTAATATAGTAGCATTGTTGATAAAAATAATTAAAAAAATATTGAAGTCTATTGAAATTCGAAATGTCTAATTTTTCACTTCAATCATACCTTTGTTTTTTTATCAATATCCAGCCAGTCTAATGGAACAAATAAGAACCGTCCACGTTTACAAGAGAAATTCCGATTTTGATCCTTTTACTATAAAATCTTTTATTCCTAGGTATAAAATTCTCGTGTCACAATGTTAGTTACCGTCGGTACTCCTCCGAAATTTAGTAGGTCTGAGAATCGGCCAACATCTATTTTCAAGTTCGGGCGGTACGAAGTTCGTCAATACAGCTAGTACTTATTATTAAAATATTTATTGCCTCTATAATTGATTCTCTCTGCCTATCCTAAAGGGGAATGATGTGAAGATATATACGTACCTACTCCTCTGTGATCGAGCGCAATCGGTGTCCAACTTTGACACATAAGGTGTAGGGTTCAATTCCCGGGTAGCGCAAACTTTTCTTTAAGTTTTTTTAGTCTATCTAAAGAACACAACGCTGCCAGATTGATTTTGTGCCACCTGTCACACCGTGGGGGACCAAATCGTGGGTGCATAAATATGTAGCACTGTCGACCCATTCGGGGATATATGCATGACGATATCTATCCTCCAGACTGAAATATAAGAATGCCAAACACACATCGTGGAGGCAGGAATAGGTAAGGCAACGGCTAACTAATCAAGTCCTGGGAACGTCCCATCAAACCTATGCGCGTAATGGACTCTGGGTATTGCGATTTTGTTCAGCTCCTTGAAATAAAATTCACATACATATTTTCACGCCAGGTCTCTCGCTGAGTAGGCAGAGAGTAGAGTGCCCAGAATTACGAACCCTACATAGCACCTCCACAGTTCATTAGGTACACTCCCCATAATATGACAACATTACTTAAGTGAAATAACAGTGTTGCATAAATCGAGAAATAATTAGTAAGCAATTTCTTAATTTTACCTTTGCAAAAAAGTTGACCAAGTGCTTGAATATAGTCAACACAGGTTTTTAAGGGGACAAAATAAGAGCTTTAGATGCAACGACTTAACAATCTCATTTTCAAACTACGTGTAATCGTAGTTTAAAGATTAATATCAACAAAAAAAATCTTCACTTTGACATCAATCTTCTTTTGAAGTTCTTGAACATTACAATGTTACTGGTGCGTTGTCAATCTGATTTTTAGGATGCTAAGCCTCTTGCGTAATCAAGTATACTGGCTACCTCTCCAAAACTGGAATCATCGTCGTCATACAGTAAAGCCAAGTCAGCGACCAAGATATAAACCCAAGATGGCAATAATTCTGTCGCCAAAATCTAAACAATTTTAAGCTGTATTGGTACCCACTCCTACTTTTGTTTAATTTATTAACGTAATGTCTAAAGAAACCTTGATCTCATATAATACTTTTAAACGTGCAATTCTTGTTTATATATTTTTTTTTACCGGCGATCTCCGAAATTTGGTACCTAGGATAAAAATACTTAGGGTAAATACCTCACTAGGTCTTACGTCTAAGAAAACTACAGTTAAAAAAATATCTTGATAGGTCTAGGTCTTATGTAATTGCGAATCACGACATCTATACAGCTCTGTCGGTAGCACTTGGTGCAATATAGTACCGATCCCGGATTCGTAGATTTACTGTCAAGTGGCAATTTGGCAAACAAAGAACTACCGAGTGAAGCTCGGTCGCCCAGGCACTGGAATTTCATAGCAGAATTATTCTACATTTTTCATCGTTGGCGCATGGTGAAACTTCCACATATTCATATTTCACATTAAAAACACACCGTGTACTTTTTTCAGAGATTACTTATAGTTGAAAATTATTTTTTTGAAATTAAATATAAATAATATAATAAAAAACAAAAAGCGAAACAAGTCGGGAAATAATTTTCATTTTAAGCAATCGGTGCAAAAGTACATGTTTTTAATTAAAACCATCACATGCTCTAAGGAGTACAAATAACACAATTTGTCTTTAATAGTTTAATAATGACAATACATATTATGCACTTAATCTAAGTCTCGGTAAGAATTTTGGATATCCGTCATTACAACACCTTTGTGGTTCCGTAGCAAGAGTGCGTTCGTTTTGAATAGCCTTGGGCTTTTTACATAAATAAATTGAATAGATAAAATATTATATATACAATTCAAGGAAAAATTATTGGCCATAATACAAGACATCTAGCTGCTGCAATAGTATTACCAATTCACAATTAAAAATCATAACTACCTGGGTCACTTCTTTGTAGTTTTCTTACTTCTAGCCTCATCCAGGTTCTATATCAGATAATATCCTGGTTGACTACCTAATCTAAAGGATTTGACAAAAGCGCCAGTTTTTACACAGAGCGACTGCCATCTGAAATTTGCAACCCGGAAATAAAACCAGGCCTGATCCTAGATTAGGTCATTTCGAATAAACAAATCCGAGTTTCCTCACGATATTTTCCTTCACCCTAAGAGCTCTTAGAATGTAATTAATTTAGTACTACTGGTATCTAGTTGATTACAAAGAAAATAGATTAAACTATAACCCGTTCAAAAACTGCAGTCTAACCATTTTATTCACTTCAGAATCATTTTATTCACTTCAAAATTATTTTATTCACTCCAGAATCATCATCATTATCATACGTGCATTATTATAAAAGAGATCTGATTATTAAAACTATTAAAAAGTTGAGCGTATTCATTTCATGATCATATTTCATTCGAATGTGTGTTTGTTGGTCCCACTTAACATGTGAATCAATGTTTTGAAAATCTGACAAAAATTTTGCAGTCCAAGTGTTGATATTGAAGCAGCTAGAAATTTCGTATCTGTCGTATACATCATCACATTAAATAACAAACCTATTTGCATTCGGTCACCTAGGTCTTGCTACTAAACAACAAAATTATCTTAATATTTTATTCACTAGAAATTTAGGAGCAACTCACAGTACAGTACAAAATATTTGCGCTCAATAAGAAAAAAGGGAATCAATTATCAAAAAAAAAAAAACAAATTATGTTTATATAGATGTTAAAAGTTTATATAGATACAAAAGCAGCTCCTAACAATTTTATAATAGATTTCATTTTAACAAAATGTTCTAAGTATTCAAAAAACTGACATAAACGAAAATTAAAAATATTGTTTTGCAAATTCCTGCCAAAAACCAACTCCTACTACTTAATCAAGCGAGACACACTAGACTGCACTAGATCTTATGAAGTTGTTTCGGTTGTAAAGCGAAACAAGCGATGAAAAGTAAATTATATATCTAGTTTGATCGAGTCGCACCAGACTACTTTTATTTTCGTTTTAATATGAATTTCCGCATAGCTTGATTTTATCAATAATCAAACTGACACAACACTGTTCTAGTGAATAAATACTAAGAACCTACCAACTGTACAGTAGTTGTTTAAAACCACATCGGCATCGGAGTCCATTCTATTGCACATGGTCTAAATTTATTTCTAGTTACTGCTACTTTCTTTCAATAAAAAGAGACAAGACATTTTAAGCATTCTCAAATAATTAAATTTATTGATAATTTCCATGCTTTATAATCAAAATATTATCGTAATAAGGGGTAGAATATCTGTTACTTAAGGATAGGATCTATTGCTGGTTTTATTAGAATTTATATAAAGAAATATAAAAAATAAATATCATCACGGCGTTACCCCTAAAGGGGTATAGAGATATACACACTTATGCCCCCGTATGTCATGGCAGGTGGCAAATCCGTAACTATTTCAGGCAATGTTATGTATGTTATAAGAACCAGTTGCCCCACCCGGGCATCAAACCCGTGACCTCGTGCGTCGAAGTCGGATAGCGACTACGCTTGACCACAAAGGCGATAAAAAAAATACACTTGTGTTGTCTCTTTCATTCTCCTTAACATAGTAATAACAAAAAATAAAATTAGTTGGCAGCAGAATCGACACCACTGTTTACCTAAAATACTATGAGATTAATGTCTAATATAGAGACTCTGCATTAGAGGAACGGGGTTTCTTAATCTTTTCAAGATTTTTTATAACTATATCATGTAATGAGCAGTAACGGTTGCGGATTTCACACATTACGAGCCATAGTGAAAGGTATTCTTTTTCATCTAGTTCCTGAAATTAAAAACGGTCATTTTAAATTTAGGCTAATTAGTCCTAAGAGCTTTAAGGTAACACAGGCCATGCCTATGTTATTATGTTGGATACCTATGTTATCAAATATGCTTGACAAACTTCTTCCTAGGTCCTAGTATTTTCGAGTATATTCACAAATTTCTTTACCTCAAAAGTAAAAAAAAATTCAGGAAATGTTTTTAAGATTATATCTTTACTAATATTATAAAGAGGTAATATTTGTTTGTTTGTAATAGTCTCCGAATCCACTGGACCGAATTGAAAAAATTTGTTAGAAGTTGAAACCATTAGAAGTCGACATTATTTCTGATGAACATTTTACTATGGGGAATATGCTTCATTCTTACGGGAAAACGAATGATATTCATCCAAAGATATTAATTCATTTCGTCCTTTCCCTTTATTCGGTTTCTATATCATAGGATGTCAAGGTTAGCTAGTATTTAAGCTGAGCAACTGCCAACTGACTTCTGTGACCCAGCAGGAAAACAAGGCCCAATCTAGATTTCCTTACTATGTTTTAATCTAAGGACATTAATTAATTTTTAAGAATATAACATATATGTATTACAACTACTATATACACCGCATGTGTAAACATAAAAATATATATAAAGTACACTCACTCTAACAGCTCTCCTGTAGTCATCGATGTGTGGGTATTTAGCAACTTTGGATACAATTTTGGCTCTTGAGATAAAATATCTAGAGATTTGATCAAAGAATGCTGCAGCTTCAGATTCCACAGACTGAACTTCGGCTAGAGTATCTTCTTGTATTGACACACCAAAGTTATTACCATCTTCAATTTTGGGGATCATAAATGAAATCCACATTTTTAGCTGAAATTAAAAGGCACAGAATATTATAACAAACGCACACATACACATAATCATGCTAGGTCCTTTGTGATTTTAGGCAGAGTACCCTACATATTTGCCTAGTTTTCATTAAACTCTTTTTACACAAAATAAGCTGGTTTTGGAGGCTCTTGATACAACCCTTGGATATTGCACAAGAAGGCAATTTGATTGTGGAATGTTAATCTAAATCTCCGCAGATACCTACAGCTACCCACATTGGCATTGTATATCCCTTTTGTCAATCTTTCATTCTTTCCACATGACTGAACTCTCAGAGCATACCCTTTCTCATTTTTACACTGATACTTCCTTTCAATTCCCACTCTTTCTCTGGTCTCACTATCACAAATTCAGTTGATGAGCCTTACTTCACAAACATTTCATTTTGGGGGATATTATACAAAAAGTAAAGGAATAGAGCTAAGAATAAAATATGACAACACATAATATAATCATTGAGAGAGAGACAATATCAAAGCAACCTTACATTCATACTGACCTCCTTTAATATAGCTAACAATGCAATAAAAAAACTCGTTTTTTTTAATTAAATTTCATATCTAAAATAAATTCTCTCTTTTTTCAAACAAAAACCTGGCTGTTTTTATCATAGAAGACTGAATAGGGAAAGTGATGGTAGGAAAATCGTTTTATGGTTACAGTTTCAGCAAAACAGCCAATGCCTTTGCTACTGATCTTAGAATGTGGCATAGTAGGGCAACAGGCCTATGTTCTTAAAAAAGCCTAGAACAAATGAGGGTGTGTCTCTGAAAAATTCAATAGAGGGCGTTTTGACTATAAGAGTATGGAAAACTCTGTTATCATTTGCAACTTTGAAACAAGAAAACTGATATGGTAGATAATTTTTGTCAAATTAATTTTTCACCACAGGCTGATAACAGCAATCGAGAAAAAATAAGATTTTGGAGTTTATACTAACTTCACATTGATTGGCAATCTGTTCAGTCAGTGAGGAGTTTAATGTGTTCACAGTGGCTATTGTTACGGTAAGCGTAATGCAGAGCAGAAACAGTTCTCAGAAAAGGTGTAGCAGCAGATAAGACCTACTGCAAAAAAGCCGGCTAAGATAGTATGGGTGAGTAAATTTATCATAAAGCTGCAGATTATATGAGAAACAAATGTCTAAATGAATAAGAACTGAATGGATTTTGTGAAACAAAACATGTGGACCAAAGAAATTAGGGACTATTAGAGATTCCGAAGATCAAAGGAAGTAAAAGTTAGGAAGGGACCTTGGGTAACCTTTGGACCCAAATGTGAGAGATCAACCTGCTAGGATGACAATGATGGAAACTTTTGTCATTGTATGAAAAGTATGTATAAAAGAATTAGTTTCTATGTATTAAACAATATTTATACATACTAACCCACAGGCACCCAAATATTATATTTACATAGAATAACATTATATAACAAATTGAGTGATAATATCTTGATATCAATACAAGTTCTTACAATATTTAAACATGACTTACCAAGTTAGAGTCTTCAACAAGCTCTCTAATATGTGGTTTTACGAGGTGTATAAGATCACTAAGGGGTTTGTTACAGGGTACTGTTCCATTGGGCAAAGCATATACTCTTGTTCCATCAATAGTTGAGTTACTAGATACCTCAGATGAATCTATGCGTGCTCGTTTTGCATTTGGTTCAATTGCAGCCAAGGCAGGAGGAGGCACTGGAATGTTAAGGTCCTGAAAGAAATTGTGTAACTTGATTATTAAAAATTACAATATATCTTAAAGATAGACCTAACTATTTTTTTATTAAATATTTTTATATACATTGGTTATTGTAAAATGTTAATTGCCAGGAATTGGCCAATAAACAGAAGGAAGCAATGAGACAAATGAGTCAAATTGATATATTTAAAAGTTAAAAATATCAATTTTTTTATGGGATAAGACTCCGTTTTGTCGTTTGTCTGACAATCACACTACTCTCCTGATGGTAAGAGACAATAGATGCCTATATTATGGTGATAGCTATTTTAGGTGTGTGGCTCTCCTGACGTCAAGCTGTTAGACCTTATTTACAAGTATACATATATAAATAGAAATATAGTTTAGATAGTATAGAGCATACGGAATAAGGAATTAGTTAGGACGAAGAAGATAAAATTTTCATATCACAATGTTTGTCCAGTATTTCCAACTCTGAATTGATTTTAATGGAATTTCACAAAGATGCAATGAGTGGCTAACTCTTAGCCAGCATAAGTATAAGTGACCATCCATTAATAATGTGATGTGTTTTTTTGAAATCTTTTAACTTGCTTACCCCCCTACCCCCATATCATGCATTTTTTTTTCGATTAATTACATGTAATCAATAAAACTACACGTAACGCCACTTTTTGATAGAGTATGCTTGCTTGCCAAAAAATAAAAACACATTATATATTACTACAACTCCCCTCCCCCCTTGTAATATTTCAAGCCTCACATGATTAATGGCTACTAAGATAAAAGGACTATTAAGTATTTATTGTCCGTAATTAAGTAAAAATGTAGGTCATTAAATAAGGTAATAGGCTGAATAATTGTTAAAGTGTGTAAACCTGCACTTATTAAGGCATAAACAATTAGATGAATAGTATAGTTAATTCAAAGTAATAGCATTTGGCTGCCTCTTTGATCGAGGGGATGCTCGACACATATATCACAAGCATATATTGCTTACTTATGGTTACATCTATCTGTTTAGTTTATCAAGAAATATGTTTGAATATATACGAAAAAGTATTAACAAAAACTCACAATATGAAAACGCATAAATATTTAAGAATCTAAGAATAAATTGCAGAAACTGATTTACATGGGTATGAAATATAAATATTTATAATCAAGAGAATATGTATTTAATAATACAACCAGATCTATAGATGTTCGTCAGGCAAATCTCCGTACCTATCAGGGATTACTTTCCAGCTTTATTAATCTCTTTAATTTAATACTTCTAAAATTACACACTATTTTAATTATTTATCATTGCCTTCCTCTGGTCTGTTAGCTAGGATGGCCAAGAATACTGATGAACAAAGGCTTGTTAAAAATATCATGTGTATGCAATATTTATAGTTGAAATATACACTCTTACTATATTAAAGAATTGTATCTAATAAAAACAATTAAATGAAAAGAAAACATTATTTTTCTTTGTCTAAAACATAATGCAGATATTGTTGTGATTTTTTAACAAACCGTAGTTATTATAAACAAAAGAAGTGATATTTAATACAAATATTGATTTTTTTTATAAAGTAAAGAAAATTATTTTAAGATGACGCCTTACCTGATGGACGTCTGAGAGTTCGCGATTTTGAAAATTGCTCGTTTCTAAAAGTTCATTTAATTTCACTATCTTTTCAGGAAATCCTTTAATTATTAAATGTTCAGCCTTTTGCTTTAGGGAGTCTTTGTATTCTTGAACCTGTAACATGTTTTTCGTTTTCTTTTAATCACGTTCCACACAACAGTCGAACAATAATACAGTGACGCGATACTGAACTGCCATGGCCGCATTCATTTAGAGGTTATGTTATGTTGAACAGAAAATTTAGAAATATGACTATGACATATCACAATAATATCTACACAAATAAGGTTCAACTTTTTGAATTTTCCATGAAAAATTTAATTAAATGCTATTATAAAATTAATAAACTACATATAAATATCGTTTGAAAAAAGAATGTATACGAACTTTCAACATTAACTTTACCTTCTTCGCCACGTCTGTCATTTTTAATTCTTTGAATAGTATTTTATAATATACTTAAACTTTAATTTAATTAAAATACAAGTGCCTTCCCAATTTATTATTTTTAAAATGTATTGAAATTTTGTTAGATTTTTCACTTGACTCGTATGTATGATTTTAGGAATAGGATAGTGATGTAAATAAAATGAAAAGTGAAAACCTAACTTTTAATCACAGTATCATAATACTCCTAACGGAGTAATAAATATGTAAGATGGAGTGATGTTATGTAAGTACGTAGGATATATTATAATATGATAGAAATTAAAATAGTAGGTAGATGTGTTTAAAAATCAATTGATACTTATCCAACCCAAAATTCCATATTTTTAACGAAGATATTTGGTAAATGAAATGTTTTTACTAAAACATTAATATTATTGTTGTATCGAAATTATTGTATTTTATTGTGTTTTTAAAAGATAACTAACCAGCCCGACAGAGCTTTTAAAACGTTATCAAAATAAGGCATGCCTTTAAATTCAGAAGATAAGGGTCTGAAAGGCATCAAAGTAATGACAGAAAGTGGCTTTTTTCATAAGCAATCCAATATAAAATATGTACATGTAATAATCATGTCTTTTTAATGACTATCATTATTCGATACGAAAGTACATTATGACCCAAAAACAGTTAAATTTTGTTTTTTTACCTCCACAGTAGATTATGAAAATAAGATATTCAGTTAAATGATTTCTCGGGCTGAGAACTTTGTTCGGCCACAAAATAAGGTGAGGTTATGAAGACTACGCGGTTAGCAATAAATTATTCATTTAAAAACAAAATGGGGTTTGAGTCATATCACCTTAGCTCGTTTTTAAAAGCGAATCGACAGTCAGCCTATACTTTTTTCTTCAATTACTAATATTTTACTGTAATTCTTATCTTTTCTTCTTTCATACACGCTATTTCATTTTAATTCCAAAACCGCTTTAGCTTTTATAAGTTTTCATTCATGTCATATTAAATTCATTAAGACTACCTTATATCTCTATGTATAGTTATAGTAAACAGAGTCAGCATGAAGGTAAAGTTATTATCTACAGATTACTCTTAATAGCGACCTATCCGCAATATTTAACACCCATAAGGCCGGCTATCTCACTCTCACAAAGCCGGTTTGTTTTGACGTTGTCCAGTTTAAAAAATGTTAGCAATATTAAATATTCGGGACAGGTCGTTGTTATGAGTATATTCTCCAGATATTTCTTTCAAATTCATGATAGTCAACTTGTCCAATCCAATAACTCTTTCCAAATTGGACAAACTCTCTTTTTGCCAGTTTTGTGGAATCGACAAAATCAAAATAAACCAGCTTTGTGAAAGTGAGATGGCCGGCCCCATGAGAATGAGATAGATGTTTGATATTTAATATTGTTGACAATTCGTAGATAGTTGTCAGTTTACACTTCTTAAATTTCATTTTTCAAAAATCTTTAAATTTTAACTGATAGTGATGTTAATGAAGTGTGTTAAAAATTTAAAAAATGAACATAAACATAACTTCATGAAATAAACACACTTTAATTGTTGCGTTATGAGTATGAGTTATGACATTATGACATTTATTAAGACTTCCGTATATTTAAAGAAAAAGAAATAACTATTCTTCGCTTAAACTGAAACTGAAAGACTTCTAGAATGTCTTCATTTTTGTTCAATTTTTCTGGTAATATCGCTGACCCACAAAATAAAGGTACATTTCTTTACATTTGCAATCATTTTCACATTTTAATGTACTATTTTGTTTGTCATACAAAATAGGTTATTTCAAATTCACATTCGCTCGCTTGTTTAATTTATACATAATTTATCCCTCCATTCTTCATCTTCCTTTATCAGAACAAATTCAAGTATTGTTTTTGTATCTTACGCGAATAAACAAGTAATTCCAATGTTGAGACCACGTATAGACACCAAAGATGTTATTGCCGCGTCGCTATCTTATCGCTGAGATTTTAGTCCAAAAAGACTACCATAGCATGGAACATTACATACTTTTTTTTTACCAGCAGGATTGGGTAAGGTGATGGTATCAATCTAAGAGTGTTTTTTTTTATGGAATAAGAAAGTGAACAAGCACACGGCTCTCCTGATGGTAAGAGATAACAGTGGCCTATAGACACAGATGCCGCTGTCCTGTGGCCGTTCTGTTAGGCTTGGTGTGCAAGTTGTTAGTTACCATTTAGTAAACATTGAGGTCTAATTGCCTGAACTAGTGAAGTTTTCATTACAGTAAGTTGATGGAAAAGTCTGCCTATCATTAACATAGACTTGAGATTTGTTTATTAGGTATGTATATATATGTATTGATACATTTTTCAAATATAAAAACAATGTATAAAACTTTACTTAAAAAAATACAAGTAGCCTAAGCTGACCCTTATTACATCAACATCCTGTCAAAATGGGTTTAGCCGTTTCAGATATTAGCGAATACAAACAGACAGACAAAAATTCTAAAAAAATTTGTTTTAGATGTATCTTTATATAGTACCTTGTAAATATACATAATATGCACTTAGTATAAAGTGGTTATTTTAATTAATATTACATACACACACTTCAATTTTATTTATTTGTATAGACTATTTTGTTTGAATATATTGTATTTGATTTCTAAATTTTACTTTTGTGATGATTGTTTAGAAAATGAAGAAATCTTATGGTTGGAGAGTGAAGAGATATTACCCAGTGAAACTTCAAAGACTCTTAATGAGAATGTTAAATATGCTAAAATGTTTACATGTGAAGATGTAGAAATAGGCTATGTGAATTGTATGGATCCCTCATTGCCCGTGAAAGGCCTTAATAATATTATTGAACTTTCGGATAAAGAGCATAGTGACTTAGTCACTGGAACTTATGAAGGTATTTTTACAAGCTTTTATTTAACTTGCAATGTATGTATGAATGTATATTTGGGTGGAATCTCACTAAAAAAAGCTAAAATTTTGGGAACATGTATTACATTTACATTTTGTTAAATAGTTTAATTGTTTAACATATTCAAAAGTACAATTCCACATTTATAATTACTGTCTGGAGTCCCCACTAGGCAAAGCCTGTGACGTGGACACCAAATTAATTTCCAAAATATATTTAACTACATTTACAATGGGGGGCAAATTTAAAGTAGATGACAATATATGGTAAGCTAAGTGACTTCATTCTAAATACAAATTGGTGGAACATCTAAAATGGTGGATTAGTTATTTTTAATGCATTGCAGCAATATTGCTATAAAATAAAAAGACTCGAGAATAGCACTGAGAAACCTGTCAAACAAGAACTAAATAAAAAATAAATTAAATATTAAAAACTTTTTAAAACAAGCTTTTATTTAATGATGCAGGAAGGAATAAAATAAACTTTTCCTTTTAAATTTTTACTATCAACTTACAGCCACTACACAATTTATATAAAAAAAAACTTGTTTTGGTCAATCCTTAGCTCTTTCTCAGAGATTTAATGTTTTTTTTATCACAGGAAATCACTAGACATGCAAGGTGTATTTAATGATTTCAGGTGGGTTAAAAATATGGGAATGCACATACGATTTAATAGCATATTTGGAAAAGTGCCAGGATTGTGACTTAAAAAATGTTAAAGTTTTGGATTTAGGGTGTGGAGTGGGCATTTTAGGGATATATGCTCTTTTGAAAGGGGCTGAAGTAACTTTCCAAGATTATGTGAGTATTGTTCATATTATAAATAGAGAAGGTATGTCAAAATGGTTGTTACTCCTATTACTTTGTAAATTTTATTTTTTCTTCTTCAAGGTTCTTTGTACAAGTACTAGTTAAAAGTAAAAGTTTTTTTTAATCTATTTCGACAACAATAAATGTTTCATAATTACATATAAATGGATTGATGGTTTTGAATTTTATTAACTACTGTTGATTTTTATCATATTTTTAAAACCTATTCTAATAATACATATTGCTTTTGTTTAGAACAAGGAGGTAATCGAATGCTTGACAGTACCAAGTGTATTATTAAATATTGAAGATGAAGAAAATCAAGATGAAACTGTTAAAAAATGTAAATTTTTTTGTGGTGATTGGTTATCATTTAATGAAAAACTTGAAAACAATGTATATGACATCATCCTAACATCTGAAACTATATACAATGTAAACAATTATAATAAACTTGTGCATTTATTTCAAAGAAGATTAAGTGACGAAGGTGCAGTATATGTAGCAGCCAAAACATGTTACTTTGGTGTAGGAGGTAGTACAAGGCAGTTTGAAGCTGCCATAGAAAAAGCAGGACTCAAAAGTGAAATTGTGTGGAAAACGGATAATGGTATACAAAGAGAAATATTAAAAATCAACAAAATAAAATGATTTATTAAAAACCCTTAAATGGAAGACAATGTTTTTCTGAGGTTTTAACTTAAACTATGGCGACAATCTTTCGTAAACCCACCCATCCTCTCCTTCGTGTAATAACTTTCCATCTGGTATTTCTCCATAGTTTGGCTTTCTGAATTTGATCCTATCGTGAAGACGATCACGCTGGCCTTGCCAAAATTCTACAGCTTTCGGGCGTATTATGTAACCACCCCTAAAATATATTTGAGGGTTTAAAAAATAGGAAAATACCACTACTTAAATACAGATATCCCATATTATTCCAAAATTAAATAGAATCAATCAATATGAAAGTTAAAATTGTCCAGAATGATTTTCTATATGAATTTTTTGTTAGTTAAGTTTAAGCATATAAACTAAATTTCTTAAATGTATGGAAGTGTAAATGTACTAAACGACCCCTGCCAGTCCACTGGACTGCAATTCCGCCCAGGAGAAAACGTAGGGGTACGTAACGTAGGCCGGAATACAGAAATAGGGTGTACCCTAAACACAATGCGTACTGATTTCCTTCTGTCGTTCAGTACAAAAAGTGAAAGATACGTCAATGGGGGCCGCTAAGCATCACGTCAGGCCCAATCGGGCAGGTCAAAGATATATAGGCACGTATAATGTGAGGAGTGGAATGGAATACTATTATCTGTAAAAACAGCAAAAATCTCACATTTGTTGTATGGGATGCCACTTTAAATAATCTATTTTATTTTGTTTTTACTTTTTGTATAGTGGCAACAAAAATACATCACCAGTGAAAGTTTGAACTTTCTAGCTATTGTGGTCCATAAGATATGGTCTGGTGACATATAGACTGCAGAGTCCCATTGTTTAATAGGGTTATTAATTAATAGGGTCCCATGTTTATCCTTTGGGTGTGTTTTGCAAGATACAGCCCGATGACATCGGGACCTTAGGTACAAAACCCTAACAGAGAATAAAGTAAATATTAGAAGGGGCTCCTATGCAACAAATGTGATTTTCTGCCGAATTGTTTTCCTACAATAAATAGATGTTGCTGTGTATATTTAGATCGCCATACATGGTACACGGTTCAAATTAAATGTTTATAATGAACTCTCAACTGGGTGAACAATTTTGCTTTTAATGTGAAAGCTGAAGCTTACTATGTGGACCACACATTTCAATTTGATCTTATTTTGTCGTTAGGTTTAAGTTGGTTTTTTGCACTTTTACTGCACATCAATTATAAAATCACATCAATTGCATCAATGTACATCAATTGTAAATATTTTTGCACTGTTAGAAAACTAACCTATTTTGAAATAGTTATGTAGCAGTGTGCTTAGTATTATCAAAAGTGAAGTAAAACACTGCATGGATATTTACCAAAAACGACTTGTGTTAATTAGTAATTACTGAATCAAAAATTTCCAGTTTAAAATTATTTCAAATTTAAATAATATGAACATACCAGAAAGTTGGTTTAGGAACTTCTTTTCCCGGAATCATATAATCTGTTTCTAAAACTTTTTCTCGTTCACATAGAATATCTCTTGACTCAATAGGTGTGCTTTGAAAACTTGCACAAGCTGCAATCTGGCTAGGCACTGGACGAGAATGAAAATAAGTTTCTGATTCCTCCTCTGTTAGCTTTTCAACAATTCCTTCAATTCGTATAGATCTATTGAGGACTTCCCAATAGAATGTAGCAGCCACATTAGGGTTTTCAGCCTAGTAAAAAACATTTACTATTAAAACAATATTTACTACTTTAACTATTAAATTTATGACCCCCTCATCTGGTAGACTTCGACATTAAAAGGATAAACAAACTAACATATATATGTTACGGTAAGAGTGAATAATTGAAGATTATTAATTATTATATACTATTATTAATAATTACCGAAAGTCGAGGTTAAAGTGATAAATTAATCACCTAACCTAACCTAACCTAACATGTCGTGAATTATTAATAATTACTACTAAAAGTAATAAATTTCGATCGTTCATTTACATTAACCAAAACATGTGGTTATTATTAATAATTTTGTAAAATTATTAATAATTTTCAATTAATCAGATTCATCAGATAAATCTTCAGTTTCATAGGTAAAGTAGGTAGTACAAATTTATTCAACTCCAATTGTAATTGATTCTGAAGAAAGTTTGATTTACAAATCAACTGTAAAGGTCATACAACTAATAGAGCTAAAATAGGTAATAGTTAAGTGATATTTGCATACTTTGGTTCAAGCAATACATAACATCAAATATGATACATACCATTTCACGTGCCTTCCTGCTACCATGGTTTGTAAAGAATTTAAAACCATCTTTGCCATATCCTTTACATAAAACAAATCTCGCCGAGGGATATCCATCTCTGAAAAAGAAATATTTATTTTAGATAATTTATTACGAGTAATAAAGGTACATTGTAGGTTTCAATTTCTATCCTTAGTTTTCTTTCTTATAATAGATGAATATATTAAGTCATTAAAATGCAAATTGTTATGGTATAAAAGGCCAACTTCATACAATTTTTCTAGTATATTTTGCATATAGAAATGTCTAGAAATTATAGAGATACTACTTAATGAACAGTGCCTTTTACCTTTTTTTTTATTAATATCACTTACTTTGTTGCTGTAGCCAAACACATAGCATTTGGTTCTAAAATTTCTTTTCTATCACAAGCTTCTTTAAACCATGCATTAAATTGTCCAAATGGTTCTTTTGAAACTAAATGCTTCTCTAGGAATGTCTCATTTTTATCTTTGTATTTTATTCTCATACCTGAAATAAAATATAAGATGTCTTATACCTAAGGATAACTTTCAAGTTACTGTTACCTCTTCAACTAATGAAATTGCAGAATTTCAAATTAGCTATTATCTAAAATTGGTCATTAGCATAGCTTGGTTGATCTCACTTTTTTCTTATATTATTTAATTACCAATTCCCGCCATAATGATATTATCGTATTGCGTGGTGGTATTTACACATATGGTGTAACAGCCTGACAACAGGCAGTGACACAAAACACAAAAACATCTATGGTATTTGTAGGCCTCTGTTGTATTTAGCCATCACATAAAAGCCATGCGCTTGTTCATTGTGTTATACCATAAAAAATTATTGTGGACAAACTCAAAATTTAATTAATGTCAGTTGTAAAGAACTTTAATTGTGTATTACAGTTTTACGTATTGCATTCATGATAAGCATTATGGGTATTGTTCATTCTAAATTAATTAGACAGTAATGCCTGCATTAATTAAATTTACCCAATACTTTTTTTTCATCAAAATTTATTTACATACATAAATTATCTTCACCCCAATTCCAGATAATCATGGGATAAGAAAGGAAAACAAAAATGTCCATCCATCTTACTTTAACACCAACACATTCTTTCAATCATTGGGAAAAAGGATTAAGAGTGCTTGTTACTTAACAAACTTTGCTGAGCTCTCACATTTTATTTGCATTTATCAAAATTGTTGACATACTTAACTCTCAGTTCCATAAAGTGACACTGAGATCAGCACTGAGTTATACAAAGCAAGTAGAGGCACCCTAACACTGCTGTAGCTTACTCAGCATTCCATTCACTCTATTACCAACATTCTCTCAACTATGTCAGCAGTTTAACTTCCATTCCTGCTAGAAGCACTACCATTTCATTCATATGTTTCAATACTCCAGTCCTTGTCAACCAAAACTGGTAATATAACTTTGTAATATATCCAATTTCATAACGTGAACTACGAAACATGTACCTGTTGTAACAGTTCTTACCTCCAATGTCGATACTCATGTTTCGAATCTTGATTTGACTTCCTAAATAGAGTCTAATGTATCTAATACCTGCTACCATGTGTAATATGAACAAGTACGAGATATTATTGGCGTAAATTTGAAAATTCACAAGCTAGTTATTTTGTAAGTACCAACTGATAGATATGCCTTTCAATAATAATAAAGTAAATAGTTTGTTCAAATTGTAGTGATAAGATAATTTAACGAATGACGTAAATCTACTTAAAAACAATTGTACAATATTATGATTTGTCACAGAATTTCAATTCGCTTCACGGCCACTAAAGTCTAATTTTCACACCTAAATCGTAAACAAGTATTTTATAGGGCAACAAAACTCTTGACTCGGTCAATGATAGAGTTTACGATTCACTGTTCACAACAAGAACAACTATTTTAATAGATAATTCCTTACATAACTTATAGGTACCTAATGGCTAATACCTATACCAATCAAACATTTTGATTTTTGATAATCATTGTTTAGTTAATTGTTTTGAATTTTCCTGTTGTCTTGTGTCTGTAAAGTGTAATGACTAATAGTGATGTAATTCAGTGAACTGTTTTCCTTATCTGTCCATTCACATTTCACGCTCACGAAATTATTTATAGGTAAAAATAAATAAAATTGGAGTGTCTATATGTAATATTAAAATATCCGCTTTTTTCTAAATACATTTGCATGTTTACAAGGTACTACATACACAAAAATAATATTTTTTGAATTTTTGTCTGTCTGTTTGTACCCACTAATCTCTGAAATGGCTAGATTGATTTTAATCGGACTTTCACCGGCAAACAACTAATGTAATAAGGAACAGCTTCGGCTACTTTTACTTTAGACTTTATTTTAGAAATGTTTAAAATGAAACAAATAAAAACGCGTGTACAGCTAGTTGACAATAATTGAATGAATGAATGTTTAATAAAGTTAGACTGTCAGCTGTACTCACCCGTTACTTTGTATAAATGTGTATACTTACAAGTACTATCTACCTAGTTGACCCAGTAAATGTAATAATTGTTCTCCTATAATTATGTGAGGTATCACTTCTAAGCAATGTCTCTAAGTATGAGAATGGGTTCAAACTATTATCCAATTATTTTAATAGTTTAATACCTATTCTCCTACTTACCGAGTATGCACAAATTTTAAGGCATTTCGGAGGAGTTCGGATACAAACTTAGATATGGAAATTTTATATAGGTACCTACTTATAGCTATATAGTCAAATGTATATTAAAAAAGAAAATGAAACATAATGTCGAAAGTTTTGCCAGATTTACATTTAAGAATTTTACCACAGAGCAACAGAATCACCACCTCGCGGCCTCTACTAGAGGCGGCAGTAATAATAATAGCCGTACCCACG